>SNQJ01S0149057.1:20765-31245 GCA_010110895.2 Picea sitchensis
ATTACATTGCTTACACTTATTTATATAGCTCTCTTTATCTCCTAGGAACCTTCTAGAGAGCCTTCTCACATTTATTACATCTAACTACCATAGTGGGCCTTTATTAGTATAGTGGACCTAGTCCACCTTACATTGAATGACCACAGTCTCATATATTAAATGACTTCCACTAATAATACATAATCACATACCCATTGGGTACCTCCCTAGGTACCCCATATTACCTCCTTAGGTATACTACAAATAAATTGTGGTTAAATTACTTTAATTGATCATTACAAATTCACCCCCCTCTTAGTAATCCAACAATTGGTATCAGAGAAATTCCTTCATAAATCAGTCTAACCACTAGAAGGAGATTATGGATTATGCTAGGATTGGGGTACCATAGTTTGATGGTTAGAACTATGAATTCTGGAGAAGACAAATGAAAACATATGTACAAGCACAGGGATTCGATGTTTGGTGAATAGTAGTAGATGGATACAAAGCACCAACCAATCCCCCGATAGACAAGGATGGAAAGAAACTTGAAGATAATGATTCTCGAGCTAGAAATGCCATCTGGAATGGTTTTAATGGAATAGTAGTAGATGGATACAAAGCACCAACCAATCCCCTGATAGACAAGGATGGAAAGAAACTTGAAGATAATGATTCTCGAGCTAGAAATGCCATCTCAGTATATACCAAGTTTGTGCACTATGAATTCACAAAACAAATTTGGGACAAACTGAAGAATATCTACGAAGGAGATGTCAAAGTTAAAGGATCCAAAATTCAAACATTTAGAGTCAATTTCAAAAAATTGAAGATGAAGGAAGATGAAATCATTTCCTCCCACTTTCTACGAGTTTATGAGACAACCAATGCAATCAAGGGTTTGGGAGAATAAATGAAGGAAACAATCATTGTTCAAAAGGTACTGAGGTCTCTACCTATGAGATATGATCTGAAGATTTTGGCCCTGGAAGAGAGAGCATATCTAGACACCTTGAGCATGGATGAGTTGTATAGGATACTCACAGCTTACAAGATGAGGACAGAACAAGACAATCTAGTCATGAAGGAAGCAACATTCAAGGTGTCAAATAATATAAAGAAAAATATAAACATAAGGAAAAGTTAGATTGTAGTTGCAACGATGATTCAGAAGAAGATGAAGAAATGGATAACTTCATCAGAAGGTTGAAACCAGAAACCGGAAAATACAAAGGTAAGCTCCCATTTTTTTTTTAATTGTCATGGTGTTGGTCATTTTGTTAAGAAATGTCTTTATAAGAAAAATAAAATAAATGAAGAAGAAGATGACCCTAAAAAGAAAAAGAAAATTCAAAAGGGTAGAAGAAATAAAAAGAAGTTTTTCAAGAAAAGCCTCTGCACCAAGGAAGATAGTTCCTCATCAGGGAAAGATGAAGTCAATGACAATGATATAGAAAGGGAGTATGAAGAATCCGATAAGATTCCGATGAAGAAATATCCAAGGAATAATATGAAGAGGCAAAAGTCGATTACAAAGAAGAATTTTTGAGTGCCATAGAAGTTATCGAAAGAGAAAAGAAGAAAACCAAGTTACTCTAGGAATAACTAACGAAGAAAAAAGAATATTAGAAGTCCAAATAATTTGAGCATACAATCATGAAGTTGAAACTCCAAGCAGAAGAAGACAATAGAATTAAAAAAACACTCAGAGGTAATTTAGAAGAAAGAGACAGGATCATTGAAGGCTTGGAAGATTATATAGTCACTCTAATAAAAGATCTTCAGAAGAAGGAAATACAACAAAAAAACACCTGGATATTGGATAATATCATTAACAGACAAATACCTTACTATGACAGATATGGATTGGGATACAATCAAACAAAGACAGATAAATTTTCACGCTCCAAAATGACAAAACAAGAAGAAGAACTAGGAAGATATGTAAAATTTGTCAGAGGTACCTCGAAAGAAGAAGACAGGAAAACTCAAGGGGAAGATTATAGAAACATTGCACCACCTAGAAGATTCAGAATTCAATATCAGCAACAGCTAGAAATACCTCAAGAAGATGAAGGATTCAAAAGAGAGGAGCCATTCAGAAGATCTTCCACTCCCATGTAAACAACTATTTTTCTTAGTTCATATTATTCATGTTATAATTTTGGGCACAGAGCTGTGAATTGTAGAGACAATACAAAGAACAGAAGCAACGATGAGAGTTATACAAGAAATAGTTATCCAAGAAGATCTCATGAAGCACATAGTAGAAGCTACAACAAATTTGGATCATTAGGTGATGGGGTAGAATGATACAAGTGCAAAAAAATTGGACATATAGCTAGAGATTGCAGACTCATTGTTCCTCCAAGGGAACCAAAGAAGAATATCAACAGTCTTAAGCAAGAACTGCAAAGGATATGGATAAGAAAGCAGGATCAATTCAACACTGAAAGATGCAATATTTCTCTACAAGATCAACGTAAGAAACATGGATGGTATGTTGGCAGTCAAAGCTCAAAGCACATGATAGGGGATAAAGATAGGATTTTTTTATTGAAAAAGGAAAGAGATGGATTAGTTTCATTTGGGAATGACAACTCATCCAGGATTATTGGAAAGGGAAAAATCAAGCTCGAAAGTAAGGATGCCACTGCAGAAAATGTTTTATTGGTCGAAGACATGAAACAAAATCTACTAAGTGTAACTCAGATGTGCGATCAATGACACAGGCTTGTGTTTGATTCAAATAAGTGTGAGATAGGGAAAGAAGAATCAGGAAAGTTGGTAGCTACAATTGTAATGACTCCAAGAAACATATATGTTTTAAATGAAATAGGAAAGGAAATATGTTTCTTACGAAAGGACAATGAAAGTTGGCTCTGTCATAGAAGAATGGGTCACATAAATTTTGATATTCTTCTCAAAATCAGCAAAAAGGAAGTAGTAAGAGAAATTCCTGAGATCTCGAAGCCAACAAACATTCTATGCAAGCATTGTCTACAGGGAAAACAAACAAAGACAAAGTTCAAGTCAAAGGAATACTGCACAAAAAAACCACTGGAAATTGTATATATTGATCTGGTTGGACCGACAAGAACAAAAATATTGAAAGGTGAACAGTACTTCATGCGACTAGTTGATGAGTACACAAGAATGACTACAATTTTCTTTCTAAAAAAGAATTCAAAAGAATTTGAAAGCTTCAAGACATACAAAGAGATGGTTGAATCTGAGACGAAGTTGAAAATCAAGTGTTTGAGATCAGACAATGGAGGAGAATTTACATCAAAGGAATTCATGTAATTCTGCAACGAGCATGGGATAAAGAGGAAATTCTCAGTAGCTAGGACGCCTCAGCAAAATGGAGTTGTTGAAAGGAATAACAAAATAGTACAGTAAATGGCCAGAACCATGTTAATGGATTCCAAGTTGACAGATTTCTTTTGGGTACAAGTAGTGCATACAATTGTTCACATTCAGAAAAAAGAGATGCTTAGAAATAGCAGTGATAAGACTCCATATGAACTATGGAAATGAACACCAGCAAATGTGAAGAAATTTAGATTTTTCGGAAGTAAATGTTACATCAAAGGAGAAGATGGAAAAATTGGAAAATTTGATTCTCGACATGATAAAGGCAAACTAGTTGGGTACTCAAGAAAAAGGAAAGCATAAAAATGTTTCAATGTGAGACTCAACATAATAGTGGAAAGCATCAAAGCGATGGTTGATGAGAAAGATGGTCGAAAGATAAAAGAAAGTAGCAAAGATTTAGTGGAACAGGATCACGAAGAATATTTGAAAGAAGAAGAATTAGATGAAGAATCAAATGAAGAAGAAGACCAGCTGGAAGTAGAGAAAGAACAACAGTACATTCAAGTACCTCTAAAGAAACCAAATAAATGAGTGCAGAAGAATCGTCCATCATATCAAATTATTGGAAATAAAGATGCAGGAGTTGAAACCAAAAGAAGAATATGTTCACCAGAACAATATCATCTAGCACTATTGTCTACAATTGAGCCAAGCAGTTTTGAAGAATCCAGTAAACATGAACACTGGGTCAAGTCCATGGATGAAGAGTTAGATCATATAGAGAAGAATGACACATGGGAACTGGTTCCAAGACCAAAGAACAACAATTTCATTGATACAAAGTGAGTCTTCGAGAAAAAATTGAACGAGGATGGATAGTTACCAGGAACAAAGAAAGACTGGTATGGGATACTCTCAAGTTGAAGGTACAAATTTTTAAGAGACGTTTTCCCCATTTTCCAGGATGGAAGTAATCAGACTAATATTGGCTTATGCATGCTCCAATAATGTCAAATTGTATCAGATGGATGTGAAATCAACATTCCTAAACAGATATCTAGAAGAAGTCTACATTGAGCAGCCAAAAGGATTTCAGTTATCAGAGAAGGAAAGTTATGTTTGAAAATTAAAAAAGACTTTATATGGTCTCAAACAAGCCCCCATAGCATGGCATTCGAGACTGGACAGATATTTACAACAACAAGAGTTAAGGAAAGGAAATACAGATAACAATCTCTACATAAAGATGGATCGAGCCAGTATATTTATTATTGAAGTCTATGTAGATGACATTATCTTCGGAAGTGACAATGATAGGATGAGTCAGAAGTTTTCCAAAGACATGAAACACAAGTTTGATATGTCCTTGATTGGTGAGTTAAGCTTCTTTTTGGGACTATAGATATGTTAGAGAAACAAAGGTATCTTCATCTCGTAGAAAAAATATATCAGAGAAATGTTGAAGATGTTTAGAATGACAGATTGCAAACTAGTTAGTACTCATGTGCAGAAAAGTTGCAAGTTAAGTAAGGATGATGATTCCAAGGATGCATATTAGAGACAATACAGATCGATTATTGGTAGCCTACTTTATATAACAGCTTCTAGACTAGGCATGATGCAGGAAGTTGTATAGGTTGCAAGGTTTCAAGAAGCACCAAAGAAATCACATATTATGGTCGTGAAGAGGATATTCAGATACCTAAAAGGTATAGAATAATTTCGATTATGGTATCCAAAAGGGAAGGATCTATCTCGTGTTTCCTACACAGATGCAAATTTGGTAGGTTGCATTGATGATAGAAGAAGTACAAGTGGAGAAACGTTCTACTTGGGTGAATTTTTGGTATCATGGTTAAGCAAGAAATAGTCATCAGTATATTTTTCCACAACAGGGGTATAATACATTGAAGCAACGACTTGTTTTACTCAGGTTCTTTGGATGAAGCAGACTTTGCAAGATATGAAAGTAAAGTATGATGATCCCATTTCAATACTTTGTGACAACACCAACACCATCATTATTTAAATTAATCCAGTGATTCACTCTAAGACGAATCACATTCCGATCAAGTATCACTTCTTACAGGAATAGGCTACAGAGAAGAACATCGAGCTAGAGTATGTTGGGACAAAGGAGTAGATTGCATATATCTTCGCCAAACTGCTTTCAAGGGAACCTTTTGAGTATATGCGATAGAAACTTGGTGTAGTTTATGTCCCATAATGATCCACTCAGCATCAAGCAGGGGAGAGAAACAAAGGTCTTGAATAATTTCAAGTAATGAAACGTTCTAATGCTTTTCAAATATACATCAAGGAATTACATAAGGAAGCACCATGAAGAGAACATTCTGTAGAATTAGCAGAGGCTTGTAGATAGGGGGAGAAGCCCTAGATGAGGAGTACACTTTTTCATTGATTTTAAATGGGGGGAGATAAGGATTAAGTCATGGAGAGATATCGGCATGAAATAAGGGGGATCATGAGCATAAATATTATCATGCCTAAGTGTTTCCATCAATGCCAAAGGGGGCGATTGTTGGACAATTGGTTTTCATTGATGTCAACGAATATTGGAATGATGTCAACTGATTTGATGGGTGTATTTGGAGAAGTCTCCAAATTTGTCCTCTTATGGTGTAGCTATGAGCATGGCCCTCATGGGAACACACTTTGAAGAAGTCTACAAGAAACTCTTAATCATGGTTAAGGATCTCCTAGTTGAATGAGGAATTAGGTCATGAAGGTACCTAAATCATGGTTGGACAATACTTGACGTACCATTTCTAGTGATATGTGAAACACCACGTAGTTCCTCTTAGTTAGGGAGATATGACCTTGTAAATTTGGAAGCCCCGAAGAGTGGAAAAGAAGCCCCTATTGTGTTATAAGTCTTAGTCAAAGGGGTAAATTTATTGTAACTGGAAAACCCTAGAATCCCTAAATTAAGGAGAGGATTTACATAGCACAAGTATATAAGCACCTCAAGGAGTCATTCATAAGTAAACTTACACACTCATTCATTGATTATATATCTTGTGAAATATTGATATTTTTCTAAGGCTTTGACGACATTTTCTTGAGGTAGCAAAGGAAGGTCGAAGGACAAAGTATCAGGGTTGCAACAAACCTTAGTTTATAAGGTATATACAGGTTGCAGGTCAGAATGGCGCAGATGTACTCGGGCTGAAGTGAAGGAAAGTGTGGATATCCATGGGTTGTAGAAGAGAAGGTCATGTATCTATGAAAAGATAATGAAGGTTTGAATAGGTGTTGATACCATGTCCCTAGTGTCTGAAATCAATTTCACAGGTGGGCATTCTATAGGTTCATGTAAGATACAAAAGTACTGGTATGGCTATTAGTTTTTTTTTTATTCTTAGATTTTCTTATGATGTTGTGAATGCTTGAGGCATTCTTGGTATGGTTGGTCTTGTACTTGGATATGGTATATGTTGGTTAGTTGGCTAAGTGAGAAGCACTCTTATGTATGGTACAACAATGATATGGTTCTTATAGTTCACATCCTTGAGTTGATAGTATATGGTAGAGGGATATCCATGTTTTATGGTTATGTATGCATGAGGGGAATGCATAGGCTCTTTGAGATACTGCATTGATGATATGGTACAGATCTACATATGGTTGATGATATGGTATATGGAACAGTTTGTACATGGTTGATGCTCTATTTCATGATTCATTATTCATTATTGATGTATATTTTGGTTCATGATTGATGCATGAGATGGTATGTATATTGGTATACACTTGATGCATGGTATGGTACATTTTTAGTTGGTTTATGAGAAGATACAGGTTGATGTGACACTGACAGAAACAGTGAAAAAGACAGAGTGATAGTGACAGTGGCAGAGTTTTTGATAGTGACAGTGAGTCTACATTTATATTACAAGGAGGTTGTGTTGGAAACATGCCAACCAATTTCCCATGTGGTCACATGCACATTCGTATCAATGATATTAGGAATGTGCATGAATGCACTCTTTTTTGAACAATTCTTGTAACTAGTGGATCTAATTATAATTAGTTTTTCTGACTGTTTAAGAGATTTTATATATACGAGCATACCCATAGAGATGAGAGTACAATGTGTGTAGAATGTGTGAGCAAGAAACAATACTGTGGAGTGAAGTGTGTATGTGAGGAGAGGATGGTTGTATGTTTGTGTTGGCTATTATAATTCTCCCTTGAATAATAAGAATATTGATTATCATTGCCCATGGTTTTTTACCGTATTGGGTTTCCACATAAATCACTCTATCAATTGTGTGATTGTTGTTCTCTATTTAATATTGCTTGTTGATGCTATGGTTATTTTATGCTTTGTTTTTCTTCCACTTCCTAACAAGTGGTATCAAAGAAGGTAGAGTAGGTGTCACAGGTGAGCAAAGGCGAATTGTGTGCAGGTCTCCTATGAGTGCAATCACCTTTGGAGGTGTTTTTGGAATGTAAGGACAAGAAGACCGAAGTAATGAAAATCCTAGATACTTTCTGAGAATAGAGGGTGTGATTGAGTGAGTTTCAGGTCACCGACGCTCCCTAGGCAATGTTAGAGGCACGTCGATGCTCTCACACTTCAGAGATACAAATTTTTCCTGGATCAGCATGCTCGATTCAAATACCACAGAGCACCAGGAAATTGACACTTCCTTTCCACACTCACAGGAGCGTCGATCTATAAAATTTGCACTCCCTTTCCACACTCACAAGAGCGTCAATCTAACAAATTAAAGGTTTTACAATTTGGTATGAAGTTTACAAGGTGAGGTGGAGGATCGACTTTATAATGTTATATAAAAGGTTGGATGAGGTCACATTTGTCTTATTATACATATGAGACAAATGATATGGAGATTCGTTTATTAAATCTAGGAGGTGAAATTTTATAAAAGGTGAGATTTTTAGAAGGTGTCTTTTTTATAATAAAAGGTAAAAGGGTGGAAGGGGTTATGTTTTTCAATAAAAGGTTTTTTAATAAAGTTATTTTTTAAACCTTCTAATGAAAGTTTATATTTTGGGGGTTTTTTAAATATAATAATACTCGCCCACTATAAAAAGGCACAGTTTTATAAATGATGGTTTTGGAGTTTTCTGCTAATGGTGAAAGTGCAGAGTTATAAGTTTAAGGTGGAGAAATTCAGCGGAAAGAATAGCTTTGTGCTATGGAAGCTCAAGATGCGGGATATTCTTGTGCAACAAGGATTGAGAAAGGTGTTGGTTGGAAAGACAAAGAAACCGGAAAGCATGACAGACGAGGACTGAGAATATCTCGATGTAACAACCCTCAGTACCATTTGTTTATGTCTAGCAGATGAAGTCTTGTTTAACATCGCTAAAGAGGAAACAAAAACAAGTTTATGGACTAGACTGAAGAGTCTGTATATGAAAAATTCCCTAATGAACATAATCTTCTTGAAGAGGCAGTTGTACAACCTGCAAATGAAATAAGGTATGGAAATTTTTTATCACTTGAATGTTTTCAATACTCTGAATTTCCAATTATCTGGTAAGGACGTAACGTACGAAGATGAGGACAAGGCACTTACGCTACTGTGTTTTTTTCCTAAGTCTTGGGATCATCTAGTCACAACTATGTGGTTTAGCTCAACAATTTCCATTGATTATGACATTGTTGTGGGAGTTTTGTTGTCTGAGGAAAGGAGGAGAAGATCCAATATCGAAACCTCAACAGCAGAAGCAATGGTGGTCAAAGTTCAATCTACAGAAGGAGCGCAAGATCAAAAGTTACAGCCAGGTCTAATTCAAAAGATGGTAAGGGTAAGGGAAAATGTTGTTTCTATGGAAATATGGGAATCTCAAGAAGGATTGTTGGAAAAGACAACAGGCATCCAAAGAGGACTCCACAAAAGAATCAAATTCAACTACATGTATGGTTGATGAAGTTTTGTTTTCATGTTGTGTATCACCACTTGTTTTCACATAGAAGGTGCAGGTTGGTGATGGTTGAGTCATCGTGAAATAATGAAAAAATAAAAAATGTATTTACTTTGGAGTTGTAAAATTTATTGATTGCATGTAAATTGGCATATGTATGTAAGACTCGGATAGGCATGTGTACCCCTAGTTTATTAGGTCACCTATGAAAATTCTAGATGTATATTTAGGTAGATTAAATATGTGGGGGGGCATGTATGTTGGGTTAACCTTGACTCGGTGAAAGATTTAATGAGTTAAATCTAGTTTTTAGGTCAAAGCGAGTGGTTTTTTGGGTATCTTGTGGTAATGTGTCCATGGATTGCATGTAATGAATCCTATAAAAGGCTTGGTGAACTCCATCGTAAATGGGACTAGATATAAGATATGAAGGCTTACTTGGCCAATTTGGCTGGATTTGGTCAAAGTTGTTCGAATGCAAAGTTCGAGGTGGAGAAATGTATCTAGGATATAAAGGTGGGTCTATAGAAAGGTTGATGTGTTGGCAGGTCAATCAAGTGTTTGAGAATATATGATGAAGGTAGGTTCATATCCATGGAACTTGTAAAGTATTGCAAGGAAGTTGGGATAAAATAGGCATGTTCAGTAATTCCAAGTTTCTGCAATAGTTGTGGACATAAGCGGTTGTACTATCTAGTAACTCGGTCACCATTGATTCAAAAAGACTAGAATATTTTGGAAGAGGTATGAACAAGCCATATGTTAATTACTAAAATGTTAATTTATTCAGTTGTGATTCTTATGTTTTTTATCATCATTCTAAGTAGGACCCAGATCAAATAGGTAGATATTTGATATGGTGATGATGTTAAGGGATGAATACTGTGGGATACTACTACCCACATAATCATCATGGACAGAGATGTATTATTTGATGAATATCGTTTTATAAAATCAAACATAGTAAAAGATGAAAGCTTCAAAGCATGGCTGGTAGTAGAAGGGTATTTGGAAGGTATTGATTTCCATGAACGTTTCTCATCAGTTGTTAAAATATTGTTTCTATTCATGTTGTGTTAGCACTAGTTGTGTTAGTACATCTAGATGTTAAAACTATTTTACATGGAATTTTTTGGATAAGGGGATGTATTTGGAACAACTAGAACTGTTAGTTCAGAATCACAACAGAATATTTGTTTGCAAACTCAAGAATCATTGTATGGCCTGAAGCATGCTAGGAAAATGGTACATGATGTTT
>SNQJ01S0149058.1:0-13555 GCA_010110895.2 Picea sitchensis
AACTTTATTATTTAAATAATTTATTTTGTATCCACTTTGACTTATAGTACACTCATCACTTCATTTTATTATTTAAATAATTTCTTCTTTGCAACCACTTTGACTACTTTGACCTTTTGGGGCATTTAGATGACTCATGAGGGTTCTCCAACTTCACATGGCCATATCTCTCTAACCGTGAGGATTTATGTGACGTTCCACATACCACCTGAAATGGCATGACATGTAATATCCATCCAGAATAGTCTTACCTTCAAATATATTAAAACTCATACCATTATACATGAAAAAAAACTTGTTCCATTAACCAAACCTTTGTGCTACCGAACTTTATTCAAAGGTTGACACCAATGAAAACCAACCCAAATAATCAATAGATAATATATCCCCATAAAACCAAGGTTTATTTGTGATCAATTTAAAGGAATAAATCATTAACATGGGAATTTCTCCAAAAATGAAATTGGTGTGGATTGGGTTGCTTTTATATTGTGTAAGAAGGATCTAGAAGCTATATATAATATTCAAAACAATTGTTCATATCTTGGAAAGGTCTAGAGGCATATGAATGACATAATAGGTTTAGGGTTTGATTGTAATGGGAGACAATAAATCAGTGTTTAAATAATTGGTTCTTGAAAACATATCACAAAGCCTTCAGAGCTTTTCCCCTCGTGGTTTCCCAAAGCATCTAACTGGTCAAAAAATTTAAAATATTTCAAGAAATATTACTATTATCTTTTAAATGTGCATCTCAAGTGAGGAAACATTTTGAAACCATAAAATTTCCCTCAAATGGTATGAAAACTATGATATGGAATCATCCTCCAATATATAAGTCAAGTGATTGGGATTATTTTAATGGTGTTATCCAAGGGTAGAAAACATTATGTGGCATAGGAGGCACTTTATTCCTAAATTATTCATATTATATAAATTTAAAAGTAGTTTTTTTTAGGAGGGTCATGGGGCATGTACAAATAACTATGCATAAATGATGGCTTGTGTACCTTCCATCCTTTCATTGGTTCGCATAGATACATATCAATATGGGGATGATTGTCTTGCTAGAAATTTGGTTGTCATTGATGTCAACCTTGATAAATAGGTGAAGTATCATTGATTTATTGGTCTGAGAAGCATTGTCAATATTGGACATATTAATATGAAGGTGACTTGAATGTAAATCATTGTCAATATTGGACACAATGTTATGAAGGTTTGACATAATGTTATGAAGGTGACTTGAATGTCAAACATTGTCAATATTGGACATAAGTTTATGAAGGTGACGTGAATGTTAATCATTGTCAATATTGGACATAGTGTTATAAAGGTGACTTGAATATAGATAGAAATATAATATTTACTAATATATTGTATGAACTTGATACACTCATTGTATATTGTATAAGGTTGAGATTGTGTCATTAACATCCATGCACAAAATAAGAAAATGTGAAGAAACTATCCAGATAAAAAGGGTAAATGGATCATCCAATATGGATCCATGCAAATCACAACTAAATAAGTTAATAAGACATGGTTAATTAAAAGTGATTCATAAAATATCAATTGAAGAAAATTCCAGAGATGAGACAAAATGTCAATGGTGGATCTTTGGCGAGGAAGCATTTAGACCATCGAGTCACAAGTTGAGTTGATTTAAACAAAAATAAGGTCGAATATCTAGAAGTCGATCGAATGCAAGACGAGTTTAAGACAATTCAACCATATGCAAGATTGCATACTAACATAATTTGGAAAAGATAGGTCGATCAACTGAAGGTTGAATTCGAAGGGAAATTGAGTCTGGAAATCCAAGTCGGGAAAAGAAAGACGACATGAGCAAAGTCAAATTTCTCAAGTCAGTTTTCTTCCAAGTTGAGTCGGTCCAAGAAAGAAGTAGCCTAAAGGTCAAAGTCAAAGAAAAATTAAATACAAGTTTGATCGAGGCTTAAGAAAATGGGTCGATGAGAATTGAAATATTTAAGTAGAAATTTATCCTAATTGAGTCGACCAAAAAGTTGTTTGTCGGTCAAATGAGGAAGCGAATACGAAAAAGGGTGAGACCAAGTCAAATATTTATTGACTAGCAACTGCGAGGGAACCGATTTTAATATAACCATACACTAAAATGTTTACAGGTTGAGTTTAAATAATCACCAACAGAGGAGATATATGGAGTTCGATTTAGACATTCACGAAAAGGTAATATGTACTGAAGTCGATTTGGAATATGACAAAAAAATGAAAGTATAAGCAAGTTTCCTTCAAATAACCACATGTACCATCCACCTCACACACTTTCCGAGGAAATTTCTCACTCGTCGGCTAATTGGGAATGTTCTACAAATAAAACTGTGTCGTATGATTTTAAAATTTGTTTCCATCACTCCAAAATCGTCATATGAAACTTGTTGTCGAAATTGGTGTACAAAAATTAATTAATAAAAGTAACCATTTGTGTTAATTAAATGAAGGGGTGAAATGTTTCATTCCAAAAGGACACATTGCTGCAAAGTGGAACCCTTTGGAGGACTATACAACTAAAGGAATATGAAGGGAAGAAAATTTTCGCACTAGAAGTCACACCTCGAGTGTTGTAAGTGAAACGTTAATACCCATCAGAATGTAAAGGATAAATGTTTATAAAAGGTGGAAAATGGATGGAAAAATCAATTAAATATGTCAATCATAGATAACTCCCTGCAATAAACACCAACAAACAAGGCCTTGAATAGCTTCAGATCAAGTTTTAAGAGATAAAGTGATAGATGGAAGAATGAGAAGGAAAGTGTAATATGCATATCATTTACATTGGGTAACAATGACAAACATATGAAGAAAACTCTCTGAAATAAGAACCTCTTACAATCAAAGAGAAAATACTATGATACACTTGCATACAATATCAAAATAGACCTTTTATTGCAATAAATAAACAATCAACCAGATGAATCATTCACATAGACTGTTATCAAAGTAAGACAACAAAAATGATACAGAAAAGAAAGACTAATTTCCACTATTCAAAGTATCTTGGATCTGGTCCATACATTACGAGAAAAATTTGTTACAAATACAATATCAAAATAAGAGTTTTTCTGTCACACCATTCAAACCCTTCTGAGTCTTACAATGTCCTTTAAATATCCTAAACTATCAACGGTAACTTTAAAATTCTCCTCCCAACTTCCTCATAGGATCCTTGTGCCTAAGGGTAGTATGGCAATAGGTGTACAACAAAAAAGAAACAAACTTTTATTTTAGAGGAAGATGTTGTAAACATATGGAACATTCCTTAATGGATGATGATGTGTCCATAAAAGTGCATATTCTGTAGGAAGGTGGCCTCCCAGATCACAATTGACCTTCAAAGTGTTTCTATGAATTCATCTTGACAGTTGGGAGCTCTCGTTCCATCCAAAAAATCCAAAAAATAGAGTTTGCAGTGCAACGGTACAAACTATCCCGAAATAGCCAGTTCGCAGCGCCAATGGTTCCAGGTGCTGCAAACTTTCCTATAGCATCTTGTTTCACTTTTTCCAATGATTCAACATCTACAAACTTCATACCATGTTTCAAGATATGATGCAAAACTTCACTACCTTGATATATAACTTATAAAAAGATACAAAAATTTATAATTTTGGTTCAAAACTCATAACCATCACCAAAAATGTTGCACATGCATATAACATAAACTTTGACCAAAATTGATGTTGTTTTTTTGGGAAGATAAATGTATTTATCTTTTAGTTATAGAGATTCTTCTGGTAGTAAGCTTGGCCATCATGTCTAGGTTTCTCTTTGCCATTTCTTCTTTGAAAGGATGTAATTACGCCTTCAATTTCTTGATTTGATCTTGATGGGTTATGTTCGACCTGTAGATATTGTTTAGCTTCATGTGAAGGGGAATGAATCTTTTAGCCAAAAACCTTTCCTTATCAATGGTCTCATTATACATACCCAACATATCCTTAAGCTTATTCCTGGATCCCAAGTCTTCCTTTTTCAATTGATCAACTTCATTTCTTGCTTCCTTGAGTTGCCTCTTGAGCCTCTTAAAGGTGGGGTTTCTTTCATGTTGAGGAGTAGTGATGTCAACAACTTATATAGGATTATTAGAAGATTGATACTTTCATTTTTCCTAGAATGAGGTCTCTGCTATATCATCCTTCACATGGACATGATGCTTTGTTAGTGATCTAATAAAAAGCCTCCTAGGTTTAACCTTGAGTGTAACAATGGGTGAGAAAAAAACAAGATTTTTTCCTTTCAAGCCTCTTGGTTTTCTTGAAGGAAACTCCATAGGGATAGGATCTTCCATTGGTGAATTTTCTCTATCTATAGGTTGTGAAGGAATACCTACTTCTACTTCATAAGTGGCTCTGTCAGCTTTATCACCCATAGTCACTGTTTTCCTCTTTCTATCCTCTGAACTCACAGTCCTCTCAACAGGAGTAGGAATTTTTCTCTTGGACTGTGGAGTGAGGGAAACATCTAACTAAAATTGTGATGAAGTCAAGAAGGTTTCACAATCAATGTTTGTATTCCTCAACTCTTCCATTAATAACATCTTAATAAGGCCAAAGTGAAAGATATTGGTATCTACTTTCTTTGACTTGGATTGAAATTTGTCAGACATCTTAACAATGCTTCTAAAAAAATAAAATGGAAGGTTCATGGTTTCTTTTCTTGTGAAGTGTAACAACAACCTGATGTGGTATTGGTACACCATGTTGAATATCCCCTCGTGAATTATATCTGGATAACCATTAACATATTGTCAAAACATTCAATAATGTAGCTTCTATGTAATCCTTTGGACAAGCTGTCCTCCTGATACTCTGGCTTAAGGAAATCCTTTGAGAAGGAAGAATTCAATGACATAGATCTGAACCATTTCTCTCCATTATTGGGTATATATGTTGCAAAGAAGATGCAATTCTCTAAAAAATCAAACTCTAACATCTCAACTTTGGTTTTAGTCCCATTAAAGTTGAGTGAAAAATATTTGGCTACCTCTCGATGCCCTCTCTGCATCTTTGGAAATAAATTTATACAAACTACCCTCTAAAACTATTCCCTAAACAAAGGTTCATAGTTAATGAGTTTCATATCATAAGGTTCTTTCCTCACAATTTCCCCTCCCTTGTGAGTCTTCTTATGTTTTTGACAATCCATAACTACTACTGGAAGAATGTGTTATGTAATTCTTATGACAACTAGGTATGTGAAAACATAGTACACATGAATTTCGGGTTTTAATGACAATACTATTTTTCATATAGCTCACCTTGTTCAAATATTTATACACATCACTCTATACACATCAAGGTATGATATGTAGAAAACTTCTAACAATATGGATAATGGATCAAACACTGAGATTTGTAATGAAAGGAAGACAAGTGAAGTTTCTTCTCTAATAAAAGAGTTTTAGCAACATGAATATCAATTTGCAATGTCAGTGATGTATGTAATTTAAGCTGGGTTCTACAAATAATCAACCATACATATCAGGTTTGATAGGTGTATTATTCAATCATTTCAGACTAAAATTCAAATGGACGCAAAAGGTGAGGGTTTCAACAATTCTGGAACAAAGGGTTCACAACGACTGGTTCACAGTGCCAAGTTTGCAGAGTTAGAGTAACCATTTCATAGCTTTGAAGTATTCTAGTCTGACATAATGCTTCTTAGAAGAGGAAAAGATACATGAGTTCAAGAATGGAGTCTAGATTGGTGTGCAAGGTTTAGGGTGCCATGGGAAAGTATTTAAAATTAGGAAGCAAATCATATTGAACACTTCGCAGCACCAGTGCATAAGTCAACATAAACCCCTCTTTTCAACCTTTGAACAATGTGGAGTCCATCAATGAGTACCTGGTAAACATGGGTTTCATGCTGATGCTTGTGAATTTCAATTGATATATCATCAAGTCATCCAATCTTGACGATCCTCTTCAGCCAGTCTACAACGCTAAGTTCAAAATCAAATTGTGCACTTCAAGGAGATTGTTAGCAAATCTGTGGCATAATGCCTGAAAATTTGGTTAAATGAGGTTGTTGAAAACCAATAAATCCACTTTGAGACGTTTCTTAACTGCAATGATGACAAATGAATACTTTAGGTACTCATGAGTACGTTGTGAACTCTCGTGGTGAGTTGGAAACAAATAAATCTGACTTTGACTTGACATCTAGATTGTTGGATAGTGACAAAGGAAAACGTGTGTACAACTTGAAGACATGTCATGTCATGGTAATTATTTTAAGATCAAAAGTGTGGCTCATAAGGAATATTTACCTTTCCATGATGACTAATTTCATGACATAAAGACTCTAAACCAAGGCTAAACATAAATTTTCTTATTTAAACCAAAATTTAAGTTATGACCACAACAAGAAGACCCAAAACCTAAGACTCTTAAAACCCTATGACTCAAAAAACAAAACCAAAGTGATTTTTTGACCCCTACAACTCTATGTGTTNGAGAGAGAGAGAGAGATAATGGATTTAATGAAAGGCCATTCTATCGGGTTGGTGGTTGTTTGCAGGTTGAGTCTTGTCATGAGGATTGGATTCCTGACATCTCAGTTGGATCTAATATCAACAAGCCAGGTCTTGTTATGAGGGTTGGATTCCTCATTTATCAGTTGGATCTGAGAACTACAAGTTGGGTCTTGTATTAGCGAGTTGGATCTCTCATACTCAGTTGAAGTTGAATATATTAAAGGATTGATTTTATTTGTATTCATTCAATTTAAATAAATAAAAGAATGATATTTCATCCACTTGGTACAATTTGTGTTATACATGTTTATGAATAATTAATTGAACTGCATGTGTCGTGTTCAATTAATTTAGTTAGTTTATGAAAGAGTGAAAATTATCCAAATGTTCCAGACATTGATTCAACCCCCCTCTCAGTTTTTGTGTGTGTTTCAACAATTGGTATAAGAGAAGGTGCCTTCAATAGAGTTTAAACAGTGGACGGTAGATTCTAAAGAAATGGGTGGACAAATGGCTCTCTCCATAAATGAATCTCCTTTATTTGATGGAACAAACTACTCTTCATGGAGGTAAAGAATTAAATGGTATCTGAATTCAAGAGGATCTGGTGTTTGGGACTCAGTAGTATCTAAACCTTGGTACTCAACTACCTCAAAGAAAAAATCCAAAACTGCAAAAGAAGCAAATAAAAATAAATCAATATCATTAAAGTAAATATAGAATGGATTGTCATACCAAGTCAAAGAAAAGATGGGACGCTGCACCTATACTAAAGTACTATGGATTCAACTAGAGAGTTGTAATCAAATTAGAGAAAAAAACAAAGAAATGGAGAATTCCAATCAGTTTCTAGAACAAAACAAAGAAATGGAGAAATAAAATCATATTAAAGAACACAACTCAGAAATGGAGAAATCAAATAAGATTGAGGAACAAAATATAGGTAAAGAGATTTGAAATTAGAATAAAGACCAAAACACAGAAGAGGAAAATTCTATCAAATAATTGATGCAAACCCCAATCATTAATAAAGAAGACTACTACATCAAGGAATTGATGAATATCTAAGTATTCACTAAAGAAAAACTATTAGATTTTAAGACTTATGTTGTAGCTACATTTGAAGTGATTAGTATGGAACCATAAAATAGTATATATATTGAAGTTACTAAGGACGTTATTGACCAGGTTGAATACACAGCTATGTGCACTTTATAAGAGTTGGAGAAACATGAAAAGAAATATATGTTGCTACTACAACTGTTAGATCAATATAAAAACCATGAAGATAAAGAACAAAAGACTTTGTTAGAATACAAAGAAGAGATCAATATATTAAAGGCTAAAGTTTCTTATCTAACAAAACAAATGAACGAGTTAAAGGAATATGAAAAACTCCATAAATGCATAGAAGAGTTAGAAGTGTAGAATTCTTGCAGAAACCTCGATAGATCTAGAATTCTAGTTAAATTGAACACATACAATTTACTGATATTCAAGAGATGAGAGAAATTTTTTGCTCCATAAATCATGGAATTATATTAATAAAAAATGAATATACATGAGAAACCAACTTCATGAGGAAGAGAGGAGGTGAATATATAGAATTTCCAACATAGAAATTCTAGTCAAAAAAACCTAGAAAAAGCTAAAATAGGTGTCATAGGCTAAGGCAGACCACATAGTTTGACCTAGAACACTAAAGACACATGTCACACACTCATTAATGCCCACAAGATTCAAGTGGTGCACATTAGCTCACTTAATCTCACTTAATTGACAAGAGAAACAATAATAGTAAAGGCAAAAACCATTAATTAAGGAATAAATCTCTCACTCAAAGAGGAGGTGCACAATCCCCAACAATGGATGATTTTTTTCATGGGGGAGTTGGAATAAATCAAGAATAAATCAAGAAAATCAAGAAAATCAAGAACTGGGAGTTGAGTCTTGATCTAGGGATGAGGCACCCTTCTTCTCTATGTGGCCAAATTAGGTGAAATAAAGTGTGATGGAATGTATTTAGGTGAAACTAATTTAATTTAGGGTAATTCTCCAATACCCCCCCTTAAGCCTATCTGTACTGACAAAAAAATTGAGTCTCGACAACTTGGCCATTTTAGGTACTCATTACATAAAAGAACTCCTCATGAAAAGAGGAAAGAGGGAAAACCTCGTGGGAAACCCCCACCCCACCCCCCGAAAAACAAGAGGAGAAAATATGTTGAGTGGCCAAAAGTGACCTACTCAGCTATCTCCACCACTCCAAGCATGACTCTCAGTTTTGAAAATTTCTTTTCAGTGAAGGACTTGGTGAAGAGGTTTGCAACCTACTTCTCTATGGGGTAGTATTGTAGTGAAATGACTCTGTCACGGATCAACTTGCGGATGTAATGCATGTGAATCTCAATGTGCTTGGTCCTCTACCTATGAACTGGATCACTCAATATCTGAATGGACCCCTGATTGTCACAAAATATGACAGTTGAAAGTGGATACTAAATACCAAACTCGAAGAGAAGCCCCTGCAACCAAACAACCTGTGTAGCTACATTCACTGCACCTCTATACTCTGCCTCTGTTGTAGATAAAGAAATTGTGGAATGCTTCTTGCTAGACCAATAGAATGGCCCTGAAGCAAAGATGAAAACATAACCAGAGGTGGACTTGCGGTCTGTACCATCGCCATCCCAATCAGAATCTATGTACCCAATCAGTGAAAGTGGGCAATTTGCAGCATAAAAGATACCAAAACTGGGAGTACCTTTCACATATCTAAGGATTCTCTTTGCATCTTTCCAGTGAAGCTCATGAGGCTCCTGCATATATCTGGAACAAATGCCTACTCCAAAAGAGATATCAAGTCGGGTGTGAGTGAGATACAACAAACTCCCAACCAACTGTCGATACAGTGTACTGTCCACCAAAGGTGTAGTACCCACATCTTCAAATCTAACCCTCAAAGGAAAGGGAGATGTTGTTGTCTTTCATTATGTCATATGAAAGAGGACAAGTAGATCTGATGCATACTTAGACTATGCCATATTGATCCCTGAAGTATAATGAGAAACTTAAAGACCAAGAAAGTAGTGCAACAGTCCCAAATCTGTCATGGAAAATCGATCGTGCAATGTTGATTTTGCCAAATCAATAGCTAAAGTAAGGGTCACTATCATCAGTAAGTCATATACGTAAAGTACTATCAGAAAAAGGGAATAATCATGTTGCAGAAAATAAACATTCGGATCAGATTTGCATTGAATGAATCCAATGGAAAGCAGGAAATAATCCATCTTTGCATACCAGGCTCTGGGAGCCTAGTTTAGTCCATACAAAGATTTCTTTAATCTACAAACAAGGGAAGAGTTATGAATGTATCCTTGTGGATTCTCCATACATATCTCCTCCTTGAGATATCCATGAAGAAATTCACTCTTCACATCCATGTGATGAACTTCCCATCTGCGAGAAGCGACAATGGACAAAACTAGTTGAATTGAGTCCATTTTTGCAACAGGTGCAAATGTCTTTGTGTAGTCTATACCATGTACCTATGAGTATAATTTTGTGAAAAGTATAGATTTTTACTTTCTGATCTCACCATCTACAGCAATCTTTGTTCGATATATCCATCGGCATCGAACAAGCTTTCTTCCTTTCAGAATTGGAACCAAGTCCCATGTGTTGTTGTCCATAAGAGCAAAGTACTCTTCATCCATGGCAGCCTCCTGAAGTGGGTTTCTAGTAGACTCAGAGTGTGAATGTGGATCTAAACCAAGTTTCATATAGAAATGTATGGGAAGAAATGGTTATGTGGCAGCCAGGGCTTGAGGAGCCCCGAAAAACTATGATCTAGTCCTTCTTGTATCCGCAAGATCATCAACTAGATCACCTGCATCTTGCAGGGTTTTCTATTCCCAAGTTGGAAAATGAGTTGGAGAATCCATGGCCTTCTCCTCATCCTCTGTATCATATCCAAAAGGCTACTTTGATGGCTTCTCTGAAGTTCTCGAAGAAGTTTCTGACTCCTCATCAGTGACAACAAGCGGTTCCTCGGCAGGGTCTTCTGAAAAAACGTGTAGTGATTCTTCTTCAAACTTCACACTTCGAGCTAGAATGAACTTTTCAGTGTGAGAGTCCAAAAATATATATCCTTTGACACCTTCAGGATATCCAAAAAATATGCATTTAACACTTTGAGGCTCCAAAGACTTCCTCTTATCTGTCGGAATGTGAGCCCATGCTCGTGAACCAAAAATGCAAAAGTGTGACACTTTCGATTTCTTACCGATCCAACATTCAAAAGGAGTGGTGCCTTTGAGTGATTTGTGAGGAACTCAGTTATGAATGTATGATTCACAATTAATATCTTCATCCCATATCTTGGGAGCTAATGATTTTGACTGTAGCATATAATCAACCATCTCTTTTAAGGACCATTTTTTCCTCTCTCCAACACCGTTCTATTGTGGTGTATATGGCACTGTTTGTTGTAGTTGTATACCTGTGCATCAATAAAAAGTTGCTGCACATATTTTCTTAAATAATCCCCCCCATTATCAGTACGAAGTATATTAATCTTACACCTAGACTCATTCTCAGCAAGTGATTTAAATTCTATAAGGCATTCAAATACTTCTGATTTTAATTTCAAAAAACATACCCAAGTAAAGAGAGAGAAATCATCTATGAAGGTGAGTACATATCGATCCTTACTGATTGAAGGCTATGGGAATGGTCTCATGATGTCACTGTGAATCATCCCAAGAGGTGAATATTCTCTCGGTGCCTTACCTTTGTCAAACTTTTTCTCCGGATGCTTTCCAAGAATGCATCCTTGACATACACCACTTGTGAATTTAGTCGTTGGCAATCCTTCTACCATGTTTTCCTTGTTGATTTGATGCAAGTAATTATAGTTTAGATGGCCAAATATTTCATGCCATAGCATACTAATATTATTAGATTGTGACAAAAATACAGTGCTAATATATTTAGGAACAAAGTGGGAGAAGAAATACAAACGAGAACCGTGATCTTCAATTCCATGTGCAGGCTGTGAGCCTGTGGAAATGTCTGTAATCACTACGGAGTCCGGAGTGAACTTCAACTTCCTTCCAGAGTCGGAATGAGTGATATGATATATCGAGAGAAGATTTGTGGACAACAAGGGAACATGAAGCACAATTTTGAAGCGGCCCCCTTCAAGATCAACAATTCCTTCTCCACACACCTTTGCGGGTGTGGCATCTCCCAAGTAAATTAGGGATCTGGTGATTTCTTCGATGGAGGAAAATTCATCTTTTGATGCAGACATATGGTTCGATGCACCTGAATCAAGGATCCAAGCTAATGGAGTGGATGTGACCGCCATTAAAGAATGACCATCTCGTGCTCTCCCTCCCGTTATGTTATCATCTTTCTTCTTTGCATTTTCGAGCACCGTGAGATTGTGTTGTTGCAATTTCTTAGCCATATCATCGATAGTATTCCTCATGCAATTTTCTTCGGGATGAAAACCTTTGGAATAGCAACTGAAAAGTTTTATTTCCTTCTTCTTCTTACCCTTAGGCTCAGAAGAGTTCTCTGAAGATTGTGAGGATCTCTCCTTCTTCGATTCAGGAAATTTACCCTTTCCTTTTTGCTTGTCTTTTCCACTTCTCTTTGGAGCATCAGTAGCTGCAAGTGATTGGTTCTTGGAACACTTTATGGAACCCATTTGGACTAACTTAGCTTGCTATTGAGTCAATTCTGCAATTAAATCATTCAATGGAGGCATTTTCCATGTTTCCTGAGTCAATTTAGATGCTTGAAAAGATGATACAAATATGGAATATTTAGGACCTAATTTCGAGAGAATTGAAAGGATGAGATGATATTCCTCTTTCTTGACTCCACATGCATTAAGTTCAACAAGGAGGGATTTGAAATTGGTGAAGAATTATTGCAGGTTGCTTAAATGAATTGGACTTAGGGATATGAGTTCATTCTTGATTTTATTCACTCTCATTGCATCCTACTTGCCGAATAGTCCTTCCAATGTGGTCCAAACCACATCGGGAGTAGTGGCTCCACTGACATGAAAGAGGAGATCTCTGGAAATTGATAGGAATATCAGCCCAATTGCTTCATCTAATTTATTGAAATACTTGATCATCTCCGCTGCAGCAGTCAGTTCTTTCTCCGTTCCCATTGTTACCCTGTAAATCCCTTTTCTTCGGAGGAGGAGAGAGATATTTGTCTTCCATTCAAAGTAATTGAAAGGATTTAGAACAAGTTTTGTGGGATGAGAGAGATGATCCATTGTTTCTTGTTGTGCCTCCTGATGATCTACACCTACAAATAAAACAATGTACAATTCACTAGATTCAATCTAGCTCTGATACCATGTAGAATTTCTGGAGAAACCCTGATAGATCTAGAATTCTAGTTAAATTGAACACATACAATGTTCAGAACCAAATATCAAGAAAGCATAGAAAAACCACAGAAAAAGTAATCAACGCCTTGAAAAAGAGATAATTTCAAATAATAATCCTCTTCGAGGGGGCAACCTCCTATTACCCCACTTAAATGTTCAAGTACAAGATGATTCAAAATGAAAATGTCTCCTTGGTATATATAGGAGACTATGAGGTATAATTACAACTAATGGCCGAAAGCTGACATGAATAAAATAACATTACTAATATAATATGACCCAATTAAGGGGTAATGAGCCAATATTAGGGCTTAGCATGCCCCTCCCCTTGAGACAAGTGTTGTCTGCAACACTTGAGTAACTATGGATGCTTCTGTATAAAAGACTCATCTTCCCAATTGGAATCGCCAGCTGGTAGTTTCCTCCATTCAATGAGATACTCTGAAATGGATCTATTCCTCAACTGGTGAATTCTTGTGTCAGTGATGGATTCAAGCTCCAATATGATTTTTTCTTCCTCGTCAAGTTCTGGAAATATAGTTTGAACTGGGATCTTGTCGCCTATAACCTTCTTTAAGCATGAAACATGGAAAACTGGGTGTACTTGTGAA
>SNQJ01S0149059.1:0-23471 GCA_010110895.2 Picea sitchensis
ATATTTTGTTTGTTCAAAACATAGGTTTAATAAAAAAAACACTGTTGTAGAAATAAGTAACTCATTATCATTCATTTCGTGTTTAAGAAACATACTGTTAAACAATTGTCAATTTGACATATCAAATCGTGATAATTTTTTTTAAAAAAATAGTCATTAGAAAGATAACACAATTCTTCACAAGTTTTGTTTTTACTGTAAAGTGAAATTCTAAATAAAAAAAATACTTTTATATGTCAGAAGTTGAATAACTTGTGAAAATACAGTTGTTTTTGTCATAAAACAAGCAAAAGTGTAACCCACCTTCATGATTTCACCCAGGTTTAACTTAAATAGTTATATAATGTAATACTATCCTCCTCACTTAGATTTTGTGCTTTTTATTAAAAAAATTAAATCTTTTAAATATTAAATAAAACCCAATTTAAAAGAAATTCACATTAAATTTTATAATAAAAATATAAAAAATTAAATATTTATATAAATATTTTTATATAAATATTTATACAACTTGAGTGGGATTAATGGTTAGGAACATGTGGATGTGGGGGTTTATTTAGGGAAAACCCGTGAACACCGATTTTCTTGTGTCAACTAGAGTTTCTGATGCACCCCTAGGGTTTTCACAATCAATGATCTTCCTTGAAATAACCAATGATTCTTTCACCTATTCGAATCAATTGATTTTGATGGCCTTCGCTGAGGGGGCATAATCCCCCTCCTATTGAAAGGTAGCAACAAGAGAAGCGAACAAATCCTCTAATGCGCGACCACCCTTAGATCCGCTGTCGGATTTTAGAGACCAACTCTATCTAGAAGAGCTAAGAAAGAACAAAGGGATCGAGATGGAAGTAGATCCCTCTCATCCAAAAGTGGCTAGGTCATGGATACTAGGCAAATGCATCCCACAAGCT
The DNA here is from genome assembly GCA_010110895.2 of Picea sitchensis. Taxonomy (NCBI): domain Eukaryota; kingdom Viridiplantae; phylum Streptophyta; class Pinopsida; order Pinales; family Pinaceae; genus Picea; species Picea sitchensis. Next base: position 915 of record SNQJ01S0149059.1, read on the forward strand.
TCTATAACACCCAAGTATGTGATTAGTTTAGTTAGAGTTGGTATGCAAACCCAATATATGAGGGATCACACCCTCATTGGTAAATGTTTAGGCTTATGGCCCTATGAGAGGGACCTAACTAAATGGATCAATCAATTTTGAAAGCCCAAGGGCCACTTTGAACTACAATTGGGATCCAAAGGTTTTTTTACGGCCATCTTCCACAATCTGGAAGACAAGAACAAATTATTTGAAAATGGGCCATACTTCTATAACTCAACCGGCTTATATCTGATATTTTGGACGAAAAAATTCAACCCAGAAAAGAGGAATTTACCTGTGCTACAGTATGGATTAGGCTCTATTCATTTCCCCAGGAATTCTGGTTAGGTTAAGTTATGGAAGACATAGGAAATACTCTGGGTATTTTTTTCAAATCAACTGAAGCCACAAAATAGAGCAGATAAACCTCCTATGCACGCATATGCATTCAGATGGATGTCTCAAAGCCATTGTACGGATCCATCAAAATTGAGTATCAAGATGAAGAATGGGAACAAACAATAGAAGAATGGGAGCAAACAATAGACTATGAACACATCCCTTTCCGTTGTCACAAATTCTGTGAGCATGGTCATCTCTTTAGAGATTTCCCCTTGAATGCACCTAACAACCCCAACCCTCCTATATAGGAAAAACCCAAAGATGGATTCACGCATGTGCAGGGATGTAGACGTCAAGCACAAAAAAAGCCCCATCCTTCAAACCTCACATGACCCTCTACTAGCAAATCTTTTGAAATCCTCAACACCATCTCAAACGAACTTCACACCAACAACTCTATTCCCGCTTCCAATAAAGCCAGTACCAAAGCTAAAGAGAAATCCATCCCATAGCCCATCGTGGAACACATTTCACCCACACCCACTCTTTTTCCTTCCGTTGAGGACCCTTCCCTGGGATAGGGAGAAAAAATGGAGGTAGAATGGGATGAGCAAGAGCTAGAAGAAATTGACCTTGTTAGACTAGAGGAAGAATATCGCGAAAAAGGACTACAATTTTTCACTCCAGAACATCTCAAGAAAATTCATAAGGTATACCATAATTCAACAACTAGAGCGACCTCAATATCCAACATTGGACTAGGAATTACACCAAATGAACAAAGAGATCCATGGAAGCAAACAAAAGAAGCAGGTGAAAGAGGAAGGAAATCCACTCAAAAATTGATCCAGGAAATCAACAACTACATGGTTAACTCAGGCCAAATTCAAAAGCTAATTGATAGCTTTTTCCCAACCTAAATCCTCATTCCTCATGAAGATCGTCTCATGGAATATAAGTGGCCTAAATGGAAGGAAAAATCAATATGTATTAAAAACAACATTATGACAAAGACTCCTAACATCTTGTTCCTTCAAGAAACTAAGAGCACAAGAATAGTGACAGAAAATCTTCTTTCCAAAAGTTGGAAGAAAATTAATTTCATCTTCAATAACTCCAATGGATCTGCAGGGTGACTGGCTATTCTATGGAACCCGGGTGTGGTAATTATGGAATATTTCTACTCCACCAAGTGGTCGATCTTGGCCTCATACAGAACAATCAGATCAAATAAAACTGGATTGCTCATCAATGTGTATGGGTCGCAACATCTCTAAGAAAAAGAAATCTCCAGACAAACTCTTCATTACTTAGGGGATTTGGATAATAACATAAATTGGATCTTGGGATTCGATTTTAATCATATCAAATCCTTATAAGAAAAAAGGGGAGGCACAAGGCAATTGGACGAATATTGTGAGGCTTTTTGTGACACAATATAATCCCTTCATCTGATCAAACTTGACTTTAGAGAAGGCAATTTCACTTGGTCAAATAAGCGTTTAGGATCTCACCACATTGCCTGTAAACTCGATCATTTTCTAATATCAGAACCTCTTATGATAGAAGGAATTCTACTCGAAGATAACATCCTTCTGAACTCGGGCTCTGATCAATGGCCCATTCAACTCTGGTTGGACACTGTGGATCTCCATAGCCTAATTCGTTCCGCTTCGAAAATTTCTGGCTATCCAACCCAAAATTTCAAGAAAACGACCCCATGTGGTGGAAAAATGCAGAAATATCGCATGGATATCTAATGTTCCAATTTGAACAGAAACTGAAAAGTTTTAAGCAACACCTCAAAATTTGGAACAAAATGGTCTTTGGAAACATTTTCCAAGCCCAAAAGGAGCTGGAGTAGAGAATGCAGGAAATCCAGAAGGAAATCATCATAAGAGGTAAATCAGATCAATTACAAGTAGAAGAAATTTCTCTTCACAAGTAGTTGGATGAACATTATGCATAGGAAGAAACATTATGGCGTCAAAAATATCACATTCAATGGATTCACGAAGGAGAAATGAATACCAAATTAGTTCACCAATCTATGTTTCAGAGACGACACATCAACCTAATTACTAGGCTATAAAATGAACAGGGGCAATCCCTCCTAATTCATGATGATATTGAACATGAGCTTATAAACCATTATAAAATTATTCTCACAGAGCCTTTCCTAGATCGGTCTACAACCATTGAATAAATAACCAGGCATGTGCCCACCCTGATCACTGAATATCAAAAAACAACTCTTCTCCAACCAATTTCTCTTGAGGAAGTGGATCAAGTGATGAAGGAAATGCAGATTGGGAAAGCACTAGGCCCGAATGGATTTACCACCTACTTTTTTCACCACTGCTGGCCAATGGTTAGAGAATAAGTATGGTGATTGGTGGAAGACTCTAGACGCTCTCGTGAATTCCTCCTAGCCCTCAACGCAAACTTCCTAACACTCATCCCCAAAGAAGAGCGAGTTTCTCATCCCAAGAAGTTCAGGCCCATCACCCTGTGTAATGTTATCTACATGATTATCACAAAGTTAATTGCTATCCACCTCAAACCAATTCTTTCTTTTATTATTTCAAAAGAGAAATCTGGTTATGTTGAGGGAAGAAAAAATCTAGACAGTGTCATTCTAGCTCACGAAACAATACACTCCCTTAAATGTTCATGTACCCCTAGAATGATAATTAAGATATATTTAACTAAATATTTTGATACTATTAGATTGTAGTACATGAAACACATTCTCACAGCTTTTAGTTTCAACTTAGATTCTATTCACTGGATTTTAAATCCCACCTTTACTGCCTTCTTTTTCATCCTTGTTAATGGAGCCCCATCCAAAACCTTCTCACCCTCAAGAGGCTACCCCATCTCTCCTTTCCTTTTCGTCATCATGGTTGAGGGGCTTGGCAGATACATCCAAGATCATATTTCCAATGACAGTCTCCAAGGACTAAAATTATTTGGTATGAATCATCCTATCTCACACAACCAATTTGTGGATGATACTATGACAATTTGCACAACCACTGCTAAGGAAGCTTCCACTATACGTAAAATCCTTGATGACTTTTCTGATGCTTCTGGCATATCCATCAATTCTGGAAAATCCCAGGTCTTCTTCTTTAACACCCCATAAGCAATCCAAGTTCATATAGCCAACCTTTTAGGCTTCACCCGAAGTTCCCTTTCATCCAAATACCTAGGCGTCCCTCTAATTGATAACACCTCTCTCAACAGCTCCTGAGAACCTATCATAACCTCACTGGAAAATTGCCTCAGTTCTTGTACATTCAAGTCTTTAAATACGACTGGATGCCTCACTCTTTTGAGGTCAATCTTACAAGGCATTCCTATTTATCTCTTCTCCGCACTAGCCGCTCAAAAATCAATTATAAGATCCATTCACTCCATACAAAGAAAATTCTTTTGGAAAGGAATTAAGGAAGGACATAAATGGGATCTTGTTAAGTAGGATGACCTTTNACAAGGCATTCCTATTTATCTCTTCTCCGCACTAGCCGCTCAAAAATCAATTATAAGATCCATTCACTCCATACAAAGAAAATTCTTTTGGAAAGGAATTAAGGAAGGACATAAATGGGATCTTGTTAAGTAGGATGACCTTTTCAAACCAAAATGCTCTGGCGGAGTTAGTTTAAGAGACCCGGGTATCCTAAACAATGTCATGGGAGCCAAGATCTAGTGGCAATATTTAAATCACCGGACCGACCCCCGGGCCAAAATTTGGAGGTGCAAATATGCTCCCAATATCAAGGAAAACAATTTGATTTGAATCCTGGTTCCCCTATCTGGAGCATAGCCTAGGGAAATCATCATCTTGTACAGGAACATGCCTTCTCGGAGGTAATAAATGGACATACAACTCTCTTCTGGACTGACTCTTGGAAACAATTACCAACACTCCATCACAAAGAGAGCATGCAAGGAATCCTTCAGCAAATGCATCATAAAACACACATATAGATCCATCACTTATGGAAAGCATATTCCTCTCATCCTCATTGGAGAGAGTGGAAATCTAATCCCCTCAATTTGGACCTACCATAGACTTGCAATTTAGCACTCTGGAAAGAAGAGGTGGAATCAAGGAAAATATGCATTCATCACAACCATGACATTCTCTTATAGGGCCACACACCACAATGGGTGTTCTCCATCAAAGAGGATTATAGATTAAAATATAAACACAACCTACTAGAGAAAGAGGAAATGTGGGCTAAGATATGGAATATCAATCGTTGGCCCAAAATTTTCACTTTTGTGTGGCTGATGGTTCAAAATAGAATTCTCACTTGGGAGAATATCTTAAAGTGAGGATTCACAGGTCCTTCCAGGTGTCCACTCTTCTGTAATCAGGAAGAATCTATAGATAATCTTCTTAATCAATGTACCTTCATTTTGCACTTATGGGAGAAGATGGATTCCATCATGCACACCACGGATCGAAGTACAACCAACATAAAAGCCACCTTTGAACACTGGAGACAACAGGCTTTCAAAAATCCACTGCTCAATCGAATTTGGTTACTCATCCATGGTTTCATAGTCTTTCATATTTGTAAATAAATAAATAACAGAATATTCAATTCCACTTCTCAAGTTGAAGCTCAATTCTGGTCACAAATCCAAAATTGCATCAGAGAAAAAATATGCTCCCAACCCTAGACCCAAGATGATATTAATTGTGATACAAATTAAAAATCCATTCTCTCTATATGGCACATCCATCCTAACTCCCTTCCCATATTCCCCCCCACCTTCTCACCCACCATCAATAGCCTTACCTCCTCGAGAAAACCTATGACAATTTTTATCAAACTTAATTTTGATGGAGCATCTAAAGGCAACCCCAAACTTGCTGGTTTTTGAGTGGTTTTTAGGGATGATCAATGGATTATTCTCCTAATTTTTGATGGAAGTCTTGGACATGACACAAATAATGCAACAAAATTATGGGTGCTTATGCAAGGATTACAGACTACCAATCGAATGGGATTCACAAAGCTCATTGTGTAAGGTAAATCCCAAATCATTCTAGCCCATTTTTCTAAGCTCCTTTCAAGTCAATAACCCTCCAAAATTTCTCTTAGATGGAGACTCCTAAGAAACCTAGAGAAACTCCAATCTTTAATTCTACCAAATTTTTTTCTTATCCCCTCTCATATTCACCGAGAGGCCAATCAAGTTGCAGATAAGCTGGAAAATGTTGGGGTGGATCTCCAGAACAATGACGTTACTTGTTTGGCCTCCTAGGCCCCATATCATCCTCTATTTGTTGAATTCTTTGCACTAGTGAAAATGGAAAACCAAACCCTGGATGAGCTGCCATCCAACCGCCATGCCACAAGAAGTTCAAATCCTCGCGGAACCCACCCAATCGCCTCAATTGGCGTCCCAACAACACTCATTAACTCATGATCTTCCCTCTCTATGCGATGTCACTGCGGTTGGATTTCACCATGAAATCTGCTCATGTGAAGTCAAAGGGTCTCCATATGCTTCTGCACCTTAAGTTCGATGCCTTCTTCAGGAAGGATCCGATGTTTTCCTTCTATTCTTCTCTACATGCACTCTGGTTACTCGCACTCATCTTGTCTCCCTTCCCCTGTCATAGGTTATTCTCCCTTGTCGCATGATTCTTCTCCACCATCACCACCCTTAGTAACTGCCTTTCCTAGTTTTCTCTCATGCCTAGAGAGCATTCTAGATCAATTCGAGTTGGCTCCCTCTCTAGCCTGAGAGGTCATATCCCCCACACTTGTTGCCCCTTTGGTTCTTTTTGTGTATGCCCTTACCACTTTGGGATGGAAAATCACATCTCTCCTCCTTTCTAGTGACCTCCTCCTTCACCACCACCCATTTCTCCAACCCATAAGGAACCTCCAGTTCTCTCCCTTCTGCCCCCCCCACCCGGTGTTCATTGATGCATAACAAGAAATCATCAAGGAGCTTCACCAAGACAATGTCAAGTAGAAATTTCTCCAAGAGATAATGGAGAAATGCTTGGATTGACTTCTAGATTCATGGGAGGATAACCTTGCACAATGATGCAATCAGGAGGACCTGTTCCAGGAAATAATGGCCCCCAAGTGGCCAGATTCGTCAAGGCATGCCTTCCCTTACAAATCTCTCAGTAAATATTCTCTCGTTGACTGTTATATTTTTCTTTTTGTAACTTTCATTTGGCCTATCAAACCTCAAAGATATTTTCGCTGGTATATTTACAGGCCCATAATAACTCATCTTAGTCTAAAATTTGTAATTATGTCAGTCAATAGTGTTGGTCAACTGAGAGGGGGGGTGAATCAGTTGTTACCGTGCTTAAACAATTATGCTTCTTTTAAACTCTTTGCTGAGACACTAAATGATAATCACAATAATGCAGGGAAATAAACAATGGCAAATTAAACATCAGTCACACATATGAGAAACACAGAGGAGACATGTATATTTCTTGAGGAAACCCATACAGGTAAAACCTCTTTTCTTTATATGATAAGTAATAGTTACATTCTTTATATTATCATACATATGGGCACCAAATCATAATGAGGCTGCAGCCTACGTTTTGCAAGCTACAACTGTGAGAACTTAACTCTTTGTTTTCTCACAGCACCCACTAGAAGGAAGCACCAACTCCTGTGTTTTTAGAAACTTGCTTGAACCTCACGAGGACAACAGGTCTCCTAACCTCAACCATAAATATAAATCTTTTACTCTTTGAATTTATTAGAATTTGATATGATGTTAGATGATGGCCTACCTAACTTGTCGCTTTGTTATGCTCCTTGGTTACTCATGCGCCTTATTGCCTTTAAACAAATATCATTTGCAATGTCAGGGTTATGGGCCCCCCACGCTTTTATTCATACTTTCGATTCTTCTTCACCCATGAATCACCACAACAAAACTCAAATAGCCACTGCAAATTCCCAACTTGTAATGAGCAACTTGATCTCCCTCTCACATTAAGGTGTATTCCCATAGTGTCTATGCACCTTTGCATGCAATGTTTTCCCTCCACTGCATGCAGACTTCTGTCTAAATTATACTCCACCTCTTGGGTGCTCTATCTGATCATCATCATGACTCTTCAGCTTCTCGGGTGATTACACATCGGTCTTCTTCGACTTCTCCTAGCGGATGTCATCAATGGTTTTTGGCAGTCTCACTGATGTTGTGCCTCGTGCCAACCCTCCGTCCATTTCTTAATCAGCGGTTCCTTGATGTCGAGTTTCCTATCTCCTTAATTTAGACTTTCGATGACATAGCGTTTGTCCACGGTGAGGAAGTGTAGTTCCAGGTCATGGGTATTAGCAGACCCTCTGGTAAAGGCAGCAGATCATCTTGACCGTTACGCGTGGCTTAATCACTTGCATACCTCTCATGGGGTTTGGAGTTTCGCACTTCGATGTCGAGGTTTCTCACCTCTCCAATCCCGATTACCGGTAAAGCACTTCCGCGGCGCTATCCCTAGCGTATAGAGCGCCCAGCTCCATAAGACCGTCAACACATGACCTCGATCAAACCTCCTTCAGGTTTTCGGCGTTTTTCGATGTCACTATGCACATGCCTCCGGGATTCCCGATCCACGTTTTAATGACATAGATCAGCGGTCGGATCTCATTCTTATCAACATTTGTGATTTCATGTAAAATCGCGCATATCAGCGATTTCGTGGTTTCTGTTGCGATGTGTTCTTGACATATCAAAGTCGATCGCGATGCCTCTGGCGGCGGCGTCGCACAAATTGGTTTTGACCGCGTGTTCGATCCACCATGTCCAGATTACGTGAATTACGCCCAGGCGAAGTGTTAGATCTGCCTGCCACTGTCATTCTCTGGTTGTGCCCACTGATGTCCACAGGTGACGTGAAGTGCATTGGCCGTGTGTTGGATCGGCTGATCTAGATCGCAATGATCTGGCCAGTTGCCGATTTAGTCGGGATTTCACATATCATTAATCCCGGGGTTTCGTTGCGTTGGCGAGAATAAAGATGCGACTGGGCGGACTCCGTGCCGCGGAAGCCATGCGGATGAAGGCGTCCGGGATAACGGCGTTTGGCATTGCCGTCAAATCGCTGGCGTCGCTATCGCGATTCGGGGAGTTTCGTTAATCAATTGAACTGCATATAGAAATCCCGATCCCCGAATCTCCGATGGCTTATCTCCCTAAAATTATGTATGATCAGCGACCCTCGTTCTTTGGAAGTTGAATGAGGATGCTGTGGTTGTGGATCTACGTCTTCCTTATATACGCAAATTCGTATCTTGAGCTTTGCCTTTCAACATTAGCGTTTTCTTCCAGCGATTGTTCCTCCACGAGCTTTTCCATCAATGACAAGCATAAGCTACTTGGTAAACATTTTCCAACAATCCCCCACTTTGGCATTGATGGCAACTGTACTTTGGTCTTTCTCCCCTTGTATCAATGTCAAGAAGAGACATCTCCACAATTATTCTTGGAGTAAATGTAGGAGTGGATAATTAAGTAGCTACAAATCTCCACGTAACAAGATGGACTTTTTTTTTGGGTGTGAAACGAAATGACACCCAACTTAAATCTAAGATATTCAAGCGGTGTCTTGGCTGGGGGTTTAGTAGAGATGTCTGCAATTTTTTTCTGCGGTGGGAATGTAATGGACACGAGCGATGGGTTGGTGACGCTCTCGGAAAATGATATTTGATGGGGATATGCTTGGTCTTGGGTGGAATACACGGGATTTTTAGACACCTTGATAGCACTAGTGTTATCACAATAAAGAGGATGGGTCGCGGTGCATTTTACCTCTAAGTCCGCAGGTGTCTGAATCATCCATAATACACGTGTATTGCAGCGGTGTGGCCGACAATGTACTCTGCCTCATGGTTGATAAAGAAATGGAACCTTGCTTTTAACAAGCCGGGCTACTAAGGAATTACCAAGAAGAATGCTCCTCCGGTGCTTTTCTCTCATCAACACAATTTGCCAATCTGCATGAATAAGCGGTCAATTGAAGACTTTGATTTTGGGATACCACGGTCATAAGTCATTGTTTCTTTAAATTACTACGAATATCCTTTTTGACTTGTAAATGACTACGTTTGGGAGCATTTTGATATCTTCCTACCATTCCCTCTGATGCATTATGTGGTGAGATCTTTGTGATGTACATAAGACTTCCTATAATTGATTGATATGAGCTTTGATTAACATCGGTGAATCATCATCCTTGCTTAATTTACATCTTGTTACCATGGGTTGTACCCACGGGGTTTAGAATCTTCCATTTAACGAACCTTTTCGACATTTCTCTTAAATATTTTCCTTGAGAAATAGAAGATCCCGTGGACCTCTGGTAATTTGTAGACCAAGGAAAATGGCCGGTTCTCCTATCATGAACATCTCAAATTCAGACTCCATGGCATAAGCAAACCATTGTACTAGTGGTCCTTATTACATCCAAAGATGATGTCATCTACATAGACCGGTCGCGATGAACAGCGCTCGGTGTCCTCTGTCTTAATGTACAGATTTTTTGTCGGTTGTTCCTCTCTTGAAGCCTTTATCTTTGAGATACGTATCCGATGCGTGATACCCGAGGGCTCGAGGGGCTTGTTTTAAAACCATATAAGCTTTCTTCAACTTGCATACAAAATCAGGGTTATCGGAGACAATTCTGAAAGAACCCTTCTGGTTGTTCAATGTGAACTTCTTCGCCAAATCTCCATTGAGAAGGGTGACGACGTCATTTGAGTAGACTTTAGGCAACACATGACAAGAATGGTAAAGAAACATTTTATAGCTTCTAATCTTGATACAGTGCAAATGTTTCATCAAAATCCAGGTCTTCTATCTGAGCATACTTCTTCTGGTTGACTCCACTTTGTTCGACCGCCAGTCCTTGCTCATTCATCTTATTCTTAAGATCCATTTGGAATAATGGCGTTTTCCTTGGTCTTTGAACCATCTCCCATGTATTGTTTTTCTCAATATGATCCAAGTTCTTCCATTCATTGCTTTAACCGTTGATCAATACGTGTTGGCTTCATTAAAGTTCTTGGGTTTAACGGCGTGGATATGAAAGCTATATGAGATTATTAGGTGGTTTTGATTAGCTTTCTCTGGTTTGTACCCACACCTTTTCTCCAATTATTTGACTTGCGGATGATTCTTTTGAATGATTAAGGAGGAATTGTAGTTGACTTAGATTTGAGTAAATACGAATTAATACGAGGCCTTCATGCGATTAGTCTTCATTTTGATTCTTGGACTGTTCATCTTCATCTTGACTATGTCTTTGTAGAAGACTCATTACCATACCTCTTGAAGTTCCTTCATCAATTTTACATGAATACAGATCCAATAACCCCATTTTATGAAACCTCTTATTATAGCATCTATATCCTTTCTTTGTTTGTAGCATACCCTAAGAAAATACCTTCATGCCTTTGTCATCATGTTGCGAGGTTTTCATCATTATTCTTTAGCATAGCATTTACTCCAAGGAATACGGGGGGTGTTTATTTGAGGCAGGTCATCCAAACCATGGTTCATAAGGGATCTTATCACTTTGTGGCCAGTCGGAGGTGATCTTTGTTAATCACATGGACTGCTGTGTGTGTTACTTCTACCCAATAGGTTTGACCAATGTTCTTCTCATTCATCGATGACCTGGCCATTTCTTTACTGCTGATACTGTTTGCCTCCTCAACAACTCAGGTACATTTGTGGAGTTCTTAAGGATTATTCTCTCTTGAGTTCCATGTTCATCCTTGGGGAATTCTTCAAGATCTCTTGACATAAAGCTCTCCTCAATCGATCTGCATGGCTAACCTCTTGCTTTCGTTTGGGTCTACATTAAAACATAAATATTTTAAATTTTTTCAAAATTCAGCACGACTTTTTCTTTGAGAAAGAACGTATGTAAGTGCGGAGTGTCATCGTTACCAGCATGAAGTGGATTTTCTTTCCCTTTGCCTTTCTGTCTTGATGGTCCGCATAAATCCATATGAACTAGTTGAATTGGTTTCTGTTGAAGTGAAGCTTTTGGACTTATCTTGCTGATTACGTTTTGCTTCCTACTTGGCGAGTTTACATGCGAATCTTGGGGATTTTCTTCTTGGAAGATCTTTTCTTGCCTCGAGGTTTTAAGTTTGATTAAATTAGTCCAATTAATAGATGTCTGATCTCCTATGCCATAACCGACTTTCGTAAAATGTTGTAGATGAGCATTCTTCTCTGTTTTCTTTGACACATATACATTGACACTACGTCCTTATGCCTTTGGCCCACTAAAGCATCGGTTCTGATTTTATCACCACATTCCTTGAATACGTGAACAACCTTCACATCCTCTATCACACACATTTGAATTACTGCTTGAGAGCAAATTATGTTTCATACATCCACAAGTAGAACATCTCCGGAAAGGCGCCCTTTTCGATTACTTAAGCTCACCATCCTTTTCCTTTTACTTTCCCTAAAGCATCATTTTAGAAAGGAGTTCACAGTTCCACGATTTACTTTCATAGCGATAGAAACTTGCTATTCTCAGCAGTCATGTGTTTGGAGCAACCAATGTCTATATACCAAGGATTCATTCTTCTTTGACGGATAATACTAATCCACACTTTTTTACTTTCCTTCTTCTTCCAAACTTGACATTTTCCACGGAGATTTCGAATCTGGTTCATAGTTCAATAACCAAACGGTCAATAGGTTATGTCCAAAGTTGCAACCGTGTAAATTAAATCTCTTTATTCAATAAGTCAAACTTATTGTTCTAGTGTTGTCTACTCATTGACTACTTATTATTTCAACGCCATCCTTTAGCCATTATCGTCAGGACTTAATTTGGCAATTTTACGGTACATATTTGCGCGGTTATTACCGAGTGTCATTTTTTGTTGTGGGAAGTTTTTATTGCTTTGAAATCTTAATTGTTCATTTCTAGGTCTTAGGGAACAATTTAAGGCTGCAGCGTAGAAATTAGAACAATGAGAACAATATGGCAGAAGAATTGCCTTGGTACCTGGAAAATGGTTGTCTTCGAACAAATTGATTTTTTTGCTTTGATATTAACGGTAGAAGAACATTGTTTTCGCCAGATTCTTGGACAATCAGCACCTTTTCCTTTACTCATCTTGGGTGGTTGATTGTCTTCCTTTTCGATGCGAGGTTGTTGTCACCATTGAAATTGTTAGCGCGACAAACTTGATAGGTTCTTCAATTCTGGCTTCCTTTAGCACGTCCCTCTTCTTACCCCAAACCGGTTCCGGCAGAGTTCCTTCTTTGATTCAAAATGAGTAGTTAATCTAGGGCTTTGATACTTGGCGGTGCGTTAGCACAGGAGCAGAATTTCTCCATTTCTTTCCGCTGAACCGCTACTTCTTGTTCTAATGATTCACATCTTACCCTTCTTCGTTGATGGTTGATGAACTTTGGAATCTCGCTTGGTGCTTTTCTTTGCCTCTTCCAATTCATACTTTGATAGGACAAGATCTTCATCCATGACCTTTCTTGTCTTTCAATTTGTTTTAACAATTGTCTTTGCTTTACATTCAGCGTTCTTAATCTGTCAATCTCTTCATTGCCTTTGTTCATCCTTCCTTAATCAACCGGCTTCTTCTTCATTAATACTATTCCATCACTGTCTTTATTATTGTCACAGACCTCTTTGGCCATAAGTGTGAAGTCATTTAAGTTTATCTTCAATAGATGAATCATTATCCTCATCATCACAAGGATCACCTCATTGTTGCAAAGAACTTTGCTTTTAAAGGGGTGGCTATAAAGAAATTTATGTGTCTGTATTTTCCTCATTATCACAAGTGCACGGTGCTTTTCCTTTGTGGAGCATTTGTTGCAAATGCCCTATTCTACGATTAAAACGTTGAGGCAATTTCCACAGCCGGTACTCTGCTCCCTTGTGAGTCTCTTCTGAAATTTTGCTTCCGTTTCTTCGGACTCGAATCCCTCATTCTTGAAATGCTCCTGAAATGATGCTTCTGGGTGGTTTTGTCTTTTGGCTTATTCTCATTTCCTATGGGTGATTTAAGGAAGTTGGTCGAAACGGGGTTTCGGATCATTAGTTCTTCTATACTTGAGACCTTAGGGTTAGACCTATGGGGATATAAAGTTTCGAACTAAAGAAGGTTTAATTGTTCGCCAAGTGCATTGCATGTACCATTTCTTCTACTCTTAGAGAGTACTTTCCCAGAGTTTCATCTTCCTTCATCTTAATTTCAATGTATTCTATAGGTTTGAAGCTTTGCATCCTTTACCTTCTCATTACCTTCCATAGCTATTACAATGAGTTTGTCACACATTTCTTTGGCAGTTCCCTAGGTGCATAACTTTCACAAATTCTTCTTTTTACCAAGCCCACTCAAGATAGCATTCATAGCCTTAAGATTGAAGATAAATTCCCTAGTTGTCATCCTTATTAGCTAGCACAATTGGCTTTTACCTTGCTGATCTACTACATCCCGGACATCTTTACTTAAAGCCATTGTGGCAGGGTTCTCATTCTAACTTTCTAGGAGGCGAAGTTTGTTCCATTGAAAAGGAGGGCCTTATTAGTTGAATTTCCTTCATGGCTTGACATGTTTAGCTCTAGGATCTACCCTTAGATAAAGGGGCGGCTTTGATACCAATTGTTACACAACTAAGAGTGGGGGGGGTGAATCGGTTGTTACCGTTCTTAAATATTAACCTTCTTTTAAACTCTTTCTTGAGACACTAAATGATAATCCCTGTCACGGGAAATAAACAATGGCAAATTGAACATCAGTCACACATGAGAAAGAGACGGATATTTCTTGAGGAAACCCATGGGGGTAAAAGTATCTTTTCTTTATATGATAAGTAATAGTTACATTCTTTGCATTATCATACATATGAGCACCAACTCACCAATGAGGCTGCAACCGTTTTGCAAATACAGCTTCTTTGAGAGCACCAGCTCTTTGTTTTTCTCTAGCGCAGAAGGCACCAACTCCACGTGTTCAAGCGCCACTTGAACCTCGAGGACAACAGTCCTCCTAGCACCTCCCAACCACTGCAGTATAAATCTTTGCTTCTGAATTTATTACAGTGATAAGAAGTTTGATGATGGCCTGCGATATCAACATTTAAGCTCCGCCGGGTGCTCTGTCTGCCTTATTGCCTTTCGGCTCATATCATTTGCAATGTCCAGGTTATGGGTCCACCACGCTTTCGCTGCGCCACTCGATTCTTCTTCACCCATGAATCTGCAGGCGAAACTCAATAGCCAACCTTGTAAATTCCCAGCGTAGCGAGCGGCACGATCTCCTCTGTTGGGTAGCCATTTATGGTGCCTATGCCTTTTGCATGCAATGAACTCCCCCCCATGGAGCTTCTGTCATCTCCACCTTTCGAGTGCTCTGCGTGATCATCCTCATGACTCTTCGGCTTCTCACGGTGATTACGCATCGGTCTTCTTCGACTTCTCAAGCAGACGTCATCAATTGTTTCTGGTAATCTCCATGATTATGCGTGCCACCGGTAGCCGTCTGATCATTTCTTGATCCAACGTTTCATGATCAAATCGGGATTTCCTATATCGCGTTTTCGACACTTTCGATGACATAATGTTTATGTCCGCGAGAGTCGCGATTTCTCGATTCACGATTTCCCGACCCTCGAATACTGGTCCATAATGGCCGTTACCGGTGACCATCACCATACCTCTCATCGAGGTTCGGGGTTTTGCACTTCCTAATTTTGAGAGTTTCTCACCTCTCCAAACCCCAATTACCGATGCGCCCCTTCCACTTTAGCCTAACATTATAGGCCTTGTCCCGCCGGAGCCATTAACCGCTGACCTCGGTCAAACTCATTGGGGTTTGACGCGTTTTGGAAGTAATCACCTATGCATGCCTACAGGATTTCCTGATCCCTGATTTCCCGATGATGGAGATCAGCGGTCCAGATCTCATTCTTATCAACGGTTTGTGATTTCATCGCGCCAAAATCGCATATCGCGTTCGAGTTTTACATTGATGTGTTCTTGACATATCAAAGTCGATCGCGGTGCTGGCGTCTTTTCGTGAACGACGTATTGTTGAATCACGCCACGTGTCACTTTCGATTAAGTGAATTGCGTAGACACGAGAGGTCATTTACAGATCTTCGCCACTGTCATTCTATGGATTTGTGCCACGTGTCCACAGGTGGCGTGGTCGCATTCAACGATGTGTTGGATCGGCCGGTCTGAATCACTTATTGATCTGACAGTTGCCGGTCGGTCGTGTTTTCGCATATCGCGAAATCGTGGGTTTCGTTGCATTGTGTTCTTTGCATTATGAAATCCGGATCCCCAAATTGCCGATATGAGCCTCCTTTGGTCTGCGTGTCCATGAATGAGCAGTCCGGATCACGCGGTTAGCGGTACGCGATCAAATGTGAAATCATATCGCGTTTGAGTTTTCGTTATTCAGTGAACTTTTGCATATAGAAATCCGATCTGAATCTCGATAGAGGATTTATCTCCCTGCGGCTTCACGTACGATCTGACGGCCCTCGTTCTTCGTGTCGAGTGAACTTTGCATATAGAAATCCCGATCCCCGAATCTCTGATGGATTATCTCCCTCGCAACTTCTGTCTGATCTGACGGCCCTCGTTCTTTCGGGAAATTTGAATGAGATCCTGTGGTTGTGGATCTCTTTCTTCCTTCTCTTCTACAAATTCCTGTATCTTGAGCTTTGCCTTTGCTGCGCGCATTTTCTTCAATGTTGTTCCTCCTGAGCTTGCCATCAATGACAAGCATACGCTACTTGGTAAACATTTGCCAACAAATAGTAGTCAAAGTATGATTTTATGGAACTTTTATACCTGGTGGTGGGGTTGGTTTCCTTCTATGGAAGCCTCAACACCAAGGATGATTTTAAGGATGGAAATTTATTTTAAAATGTATAAACCTTGGTGAATATTACTAATACTTCATATGCCAAATATAAAATATTTGGCTATATTTTTGTAAAAATATTCAAATTTCTAAGGATTTTATATAGTTTGTATAAAATTTTGGCAATTTTCAAGGTAAAATAATTTTATCCTATAGAATTTGGGCGAATCATTTTTAGAATAGCAAATCTATTTTTGGGAAAAACCATGGAAAATTATCCCATGAGCTAAATTTAGCCCCTAAAATCATCCCTACTCAACACCAATATCCATAACTTCTTCTTTAATTTCTGTTCATTAAAGGTAATACAAATGGTTAGCTTATAAAAAAAAATGGTTAAGAACATGTGTTTCCTTATGAGAGGTCACAAGTTCAAATCCATAAGGAGGTAGTGTATGTATACCTTCGTAGACTTTAGCAGTTAAATCCCTGTGCGAAAGGGGTCCCATGTGCCACAAACAATGGGGTCTCATACACCAATTTGATGTCTGGCTTGGTCATGACCTTAAAATTAGATTATTATTATCATTATACCACATTAATGTATTAAAGTGAAATTTTTTACTTTATTAATATAAAATATAAATTTATAATTTTCCATATATTATTAGTCCTGGTTGAAGGCCTAGGATTATAACAATTGATTTTGCATTGAATGCTAATTATTTTTTGCATTGACCACAAATTTCATGTTTTTTCCACAGTTCAACTTTGTTGCAAGCAATTCAATTTTTTTTCCTGGCTTCTGATTGATCTTTCAAAACAACATATTATTGTCGGGTCGACAACGTGAATTTAATACACAATTTAATTCAACTTGTTTAGCGTATGGTTGGAACATGTGCATGTACAAGTGCAGAACTAGTGCATGTATGGGTGCAGGACGAGTGAATGTATGAGTGTAGAAGGAGTGCATGTACACGTCTCAAACTGGTGCATATATGAGTCTCAAAGTTCTCAATTTCCAAAGCTTGCTATTGTTGGTGTCCAAAGATTGTTAATGTGTCAGTGGGTAATTGGAGTCATTTCAATTTGTGAGGCAGGCTATTTATTTTCGTTTTTATTCTTGATTTTATATATTTTATAACTAAAATAAATAACACAAATTTCATGCTTTTTTCCATAGTTCAACTTTGTTGCAAGCGATTCAATTTTTTTCCCTGGATTCTGATTGGTCCTTCAAAACAACATCTTATTGCCAGGTCCATGACGGAAATTTAATACACAATTTAATTCTACACGTTTATCAGGTGGTTGGAACATGTGCATGTACGGGTGTGGAACTGGTGCATGTACATGTGCGGGACGGGTGCATGTATTATTTTTTAATTTACAATATATATGTGAGATTTGTTGTCACTACAAGGAAAATACCTTTTAGCATAGGTTTCTAGTGTTACAAAATTAACAAAAATTGGCAAAAAAACCTCTGCTACAACATTTGTTATCGATAGCGAATGTTTTTGCGGATACTATAACGGAAGTTGATTATAACTAAACAAATTTGGGCAGTCGGAGGTGTTAAAATATGTTTACAAATCGGTGCGTTTGTATAAGGCACAAGCACCGGTGCGTACATACACCTACAACACTGGTGCAGTTCACTTAATGTCAAGCACCAGGGCAGTAAAATATGAAAGCACCGGGGCAGTAAAATATTTAAGCACTGGGGCTTTTGTCTTATAAGCACCAGGGATTTAACAAAAAACCACATCGAGAGAGTTAAAATTAATTAAGCACCGAGACTTTATTCATAGAACACACTGGTGTGTTATTAATAAGAAGGCACTGATGCTGTATAGAATAATATGCACCGTTGCGTTACAAGGAAAAACACCCCGGTGCATTACGAATCGAAAGCACCAGTGCTTTTCCGTAAAAAACAAGCCTCAATTCTTATCAATAACACAATAGAGACGGTGCGTATCAATAACACATACACACATGTGCTTCATATAATATTAACGCACTGATGGACAAATTTTTAATATAATTTTGTGGTATTAATTTTTTTTTGTAAAAAAACTAGACGAGAATCCTTCTATTCAACCAAGAAAAAAGTACAAAGTGATACATAGACTTGTTTATAAAAAAAAGACCCCCCAGAAGGGGAACAGGGGAACACTGAAGAATATTCTATGCTAAAAGAGAACTACAAGGAGTACATGGGCATAACAAGATGAAACAATACAAGGACAAGGAGAAAGGGTCTGATCATTGTGTTGGACGGAGAAGATCCTTTCTTCCTTTTTTCTTACGAACATCAATCCAACTAGAGGAACTGATAGGCTCAATAGCCTTTTCCACCAAAGATAGATGATATGAGGGAATGCCATAATCTTGTGTTATGGAAGCTAAGGGTGCTTCCTTATCATTGTCTGAATTATCCGATTCATGAGGAAATTTATGACTCCCTAAGAGTGGGGTTGTGGCCATGATCATGTCACTCGATTCATCCTTTTTGAGGGGAGTGTGCAAAGGCTAAAATATAAGATTCAGATTCAAATTTTCTGAAGCTTTAGGATGTTGTGCTCAAGCCAAAGGTTGGTGTTTTGGCTCTGCGGTTGGCTGTTGCGCATTTTTTGGAGACTGAGATGGTGTTGTATAAGGTTGAGGAGCTGAGGTGTCTTTGTGATGCTGCTTGTTGTCAGATGAAGAATTCGAGCAACTTTTGCAATTTTTAGGGACTTTCCAACCATTAGCCTTTTTTCGTGCTCCAGGGGATGAGAATGGGGTTGGGGATAAAGGAAAAGTTGCCTGAAGGTGACTTGTTTTTTGACAGGTGCGAAACATAAAGACAGTGTTCTCATAATCAACTGGCTTCATGTAAAGATCATCCTCAATCCAATCTATAAGAATCCTATCCGGTATCCCTTGACTGAGGTCGATTTCAACGCATGTGCGGGCAAAGGTGACAAAGCCTTTCGTTATCTGGTCTGTGTGAATCTTGATAAACCTGCCCAACATATTTCCCAGGGTAGGTAAACAAGCTGGAGTATAAAATGCAAAGGTAAATTGGGGAGTCTCACCTAAACCGTTGTAGTCATAGCAGTCATAGTCAACAGGTTTAAATCAATGAACCATCTCTGCATGGAAAGACCAGATCTGCCCCAAAACCATGGACCTTGCTCCAACGCAAGTTGGCAGTCCACCTTTGTGGAAAAGTTAACAATGAAGAACCCTTTGGAGAAAAAGAAAAACTCATGACTTGATGACTAGGTCTTATTTACCCATTCTCTTAGTGCAGAAGCCGAGGGCCATAGTCTGTTGAAACGATAGATGAGGGATTTTTGTTGGTAGATAAATGCAGATCCATAGACATGGGGATCTTCGAACTCTGTTGTTGGAGGTTTTGCGGACTCCTCCATAATGAAGGTAGATCCAAATAACTCCCTTGCTTCGAAAGTTTCAGCCTTGGACCCTGAAGGAGTGGAAATCCCTGTTTTCACGAAGTGCTTGTAAGAGCTTGGTTGAGTGGAGGATGGAGCTCCTCCACCCAGATGAGAAACGAGAGAAATGGTTGCATTCTTTATATTCCCATAATCCTACAAGAGGGAGCCATCCATAAGATTCCAACCTTCAAATATGAGTCGTTGAAAGTAAGGCGAAATACCTGTCGCCTGGTGGATCTGGAATTTGATCTAAAAACAAAGTCTGAATCATGAGCATGCAAATAGAAAGAAGAACCGACGATGGTATTTACAAAAATGGGAAAGCCTGGAACGGTCTTAGAGAAAGCCGCAACGTGATGAGGGAAGGCCCTTCGTTCCCAAATATTTCTATGTCGGTTGATGGTGGGTTTCTTTCGATCCCTGCTAACCATAGTTTTTTCCTAACCTTCCCAACGCTGCGGAAACCTTAGCTTGATTTGTGTTTCTTGCTTCAATATTGTGCCGGTTCTAATAGGCGAAGTCTTCTTAGGTAACAGTGGTGGTTTCTAGCCTCTCCTTATTGATGAAGTTGGGATTTTCTTGGGTGGTGCAGGGATATTGTTGAAGGTTCCCATAAACATATCATTTGCAGTTCTGATCAAAGGGGAAAAGGATTCAGGCACCACAACTTCCAGATCTGCATATTCCGACTTGGAGGCAACATCAACATTCCAATCTGCCAGCAGAGAAGGGAATTTTTGTTGGTTGGTGCTATTGGGTCCTCCCATAAACCACGCCCGTGCCATCCTCTGCATCGATGGTATGAGACTGTTAGGGTTCGCCCTTGATTTTTTTCCTCAACCTTCAGTATTAAATTAATATTGAAACCAATGCTAATTGATTACTTAAAAGCACCAGTGTGAATTTCATATGAAATGCACCGATGAGTGTTAATAATAAATGCACCGATGATATTAATAATTAAAATACACCAAGAAACATTGACCTATGATAGTGCAATTATTTTTATTTTTTAATTCCATTATTTCTCAAAAAAATTACATAAATCTTATATTTTGATTAGCGAATTCAGATACGATGTTTGGATTAGTTTGTTATATCATTAGATTTTGTATCTCTTCATTATAATATTTAGTCATCCATATATTTAATCAGCGATGTAACATTTCACAACGACATTGAACAATGCAATAGAATAAATTAAAACATATTTTATTATATGAATAACAGGGTATTTGCCATACAAAATGAGACACTTATTGGTAATCCCTTGTCTTTCAATTGGGACACTATGTTCATTACATTAAACAAAAACGTCTGATTTTCACAGACAATTATTTCAAAAAAATGCAATTGCAGCTTGCATTGATATCCAAATATATTGGTCATCAGTCTTCACTGGAACTGTTGTTAGTGCACAAGCTACTTCCATGCCTTGGGTTATTTTGCTAAATGTTTGGTTGATTGCCTTGATTATTTTATTCTTCTTGAAGTTCCATCTACAAACATAAAATAAACTGTAATGAGTCTATCTACATTGGTGAGAATAATGAAAATTGAAATAAATAATATACATGAATGTAAATTGAAAAGTGACGTACCTCCAAAGAAAGAAGTGCCTCATTAATCATACACATATGTTCAAAATCAAATCTCATGCCTTGTTTCAACAATTCTTCTGTTGGCTCAGTTCCATACTTTGTTTCCAACAAGTTTTGTACCCCATAATAAATCATAGATTTAATATAAAGTATTATTTTTGTTTCATTAATTATAAAATGATGGAAGTAAAATGACATATATTATACTTACAAATTCGACAATTAATTTTTGATATTGCAGCGTATACTCACAACCCTTAATTAGCCCAATGTCAATACATTTTTCTGATGGCTCTTCTTTGTATGTTAGCACCTGTTTGAAGACATTCAAGGATGGTTGTTGTAAAACAACTTAAAATATACAAAAAAAACCTTAAGTTGTTATAAGGAAATAACAATTACTCACAAACTTTGATATCAACCCTTTTCTTCCTTGTCGTCCAGTTTTATGTGCAGAATGCGTTCCATTTTATTTTCTTTTCCGTAAGAGAATGTTTGAAAATTAATATTTAATGTTTAATTAATTATTTGTACCTAATAGAAAAATTCAATGATTACATACATTTGAAACACATTGTTGTTGAGATAACTCCTCCTGTGATGCAATCATGTCCAATTCTTTGACCATCTCCATGTACATTTTTTTGGAAATTCCTATTGGAATATTTTATATATCAGTTCGTTGGTCCTCTGGGATTTTCATAATTTTCCTAAAAAAATAACATGACAATAAAGTATTTTTATATTGATATATGAAAACTAAATATAGCAAAATTGATATATTAATAAATGAATACTTTGTAACACACACACACACACACATTCTAAAAACGTGTTTTTAGGAATATTACTTTTTGAATGATTCTTTTTTGTTGTTGTATGCTTTTTCTATTGCAAGTTTGATATGTCTCATTGACCATTTCTTTGGAAATGCTTCCTGTAGTTTAAATATAACTTGGTTCTTGGAATCATTGGATTAATTTCTATATTGTAAGTGGAAGGTACGTCTATAAGTTCATTCCAATATATCCCTCATAGTTATGTAAAAGTTTTCCCCCCTTTGATTAATCTCCAACACCACTCTAGATGAACTAAGGACCAATTCATCATCATTTACATCTTCTATATTAATCAATTTTGTTTTGTAAAGATGACATTTTGTTCCCTCGTTGTTGGTGCTTGTAAAACATTAAACATATGTGAATTAATATATTGTTTGGAATATGTCATCTAATATTCCTAAGTATATTATTAATG
>SNQJ01S0149060.1:0-23308 GCA_010110895.2 Picea sitchensis
CAAGTAAATCACGTTGATGAGAATAAGATCACTTGGAGGTAGTTCAAAAAGTATTTTCAGAAGAAATACTTGTCCAGGCATTATTATGATATAAAGATGAAGGATTTATTTGAACTCAAGCTTGCGAGCATGACCATGGATGAGTATAAGAGAAGATTCTTAAATTTTTTAAGGTATGTTAACTTGATCAAGGATGAGTGGGTCAAGATTCAATTGTTCATGAGTGGGTTTCCTTCAATATTCAGTGATAAGATACAATATGATGATCCCAAGACATTGGAGGAAATAATAAAAAGAGCCAAATGCCTTTATGATCAACATAGAGGAGGATCAACCTTTCAGAGAGATTGGTTTGACAAGAAGAAAGATAATATGGAGTAGAGAAAGAAAGGATACAAGCCACCATTCTTCATAAATAGTTCTCAAGGACAGTCGGCTCAAAATGAACCCAGAATGATGGAAACATTGAGGAAAAAGGCCAAGGTAGCAGCCTATTAAATGTTGGGGTTGTGAGGGAGATCACATGTATAGAGATTTCCCTCGCAGAGGAGAAATAGTGAAGATTGTTTACAATGTATAACATATTGATACAGTTGAATACATGGGTAGAAGCATGCCAAGGATCTATGGAACCTTAGACAACAAGCAAGTTGAATTTTGGTATCATATGATTGAAGTGGAAGGTAAGATCAATGATCAACCTATAGCTATTTTAATTGATTCAAGAGATATTCAAAGTTATATAGATCCTAAGTTGGTGGAAATATTTCATTTGTAAAGAAGCAAGCATGGGAAATATTCGCTAGTTCAGTTAGCCACAGGAGCTAAAGAAAGAATCAATGAGTTGGTTAAGGATTGTCCAATGGACATGAATGGATTAAGTACAAAGGCATATTTGAACATCGTACCTTTGGTTTCATATGATTTATTAATTGGTATGGATTGGTTGGATATGCATCATGTTTTCCTAAATTGCTACAATA
Organism: Picea sitchensis; assembly: GCA_010110895.2. NCBI lineage: Eukaryota > Viridiplantae > Streptophyta > Pinopsida > Pinales > Pinaceae > Picea > Picea sitchensis. Next base: position 984 of record SNQJ01S0149060.1, read on the forward strand.
AGGCCTTCACTTGTTTGGATGAGGAAGGGACCTTGAGAACAGTTCAAGGTATTCCAAGGGAACCTATCAGAGAGATTTCAACCTTACAGTTGAAAAGAAGATTCAGGTAAGGACGTCAAATTTATGCAGCCCATATGGAAGAGGAAACTTAGGATAAAGTTCCAAGTATTGAAGACCATCCAGTCTTAATATATTATGAGGATGTATTTAGAGAGATACTAGGGTTTCCACTGAAAAGAGATATAGATTTATTTATTAATTCGATGCCTGGAGTTGCCCCGGTGTCGAAGACTCCTTATAAGATGAGTACACCAGAGCTTAAAGAATTGAAAATGTAGCTCGAAGAAATTTTGAAGAAGGGGTATCTACGCCCCAAGTGTGTCACCTTAGGGTGCCCCAGTGTTATTTGTTAAGAATAAGGATGGAACCTTGAGGTTTTGAATTGATTTTAGGCAATTGAATAAGGTGACTATGAATAACAAATATATTTTGCCGAGGATAAATGATCTTTTTTGTTAAGCCCTAAATAGTGGCTCATTACCCCTTAATTGGGGAATATTACATTAGTAATGTTATTTTATTTATGTAGGCTTTAGTCCATTAATTGTAATTATACCTCCTAGTCTCCTATATATACAAAGGAGACATTTTCATTTGGAATCATCTTGTATTTGGACATTTATGTGGGAATAAGGAGGTTTCCCCCTCGAAGAGGCTTATTATCTGAAGTTATATCTTTTTCAAGGCGTTGAGTACTTATTCTGGGGTTTTTCAATGCTATATTGATATTTGGTTCCTCATATATGGTATCAGAGGTCAAGGTCTTGGGGTTTCGCTGCTACATCTGAGACACCTTGGAACTTTCACTATAACTTTTTTTATACGATGATTCAAAAGGAATGGCTTGGATGATATTTAGTCGACAGATCAAGGTACGTTTGGTTAAAATTTCAACTACCGAGGCCTTATACTTTCGGAGATACAGCGTTTGTAAGATAGGGATATGGAATCATATTGAATTGAGTCATTACGGAATTTTCGCTATAATTTTTTTTCCGTAAATTTTAAAAACCTGAAATCTAGAGGCTATTCAAATAAATTAGTAAGGCATCTGTGGTAAAAATTTCAGCTTCTGGGTCATCTTACATTTGTAGATAAACCCTGTCGAAGATAGGGTATCTGACTAGTCCTATTGACTAGTCTCAAGAAGGTGTTCCGGGTAAAACAATCATAACTTATTCCTAGAGTATCCAAATTGAGTGAGACCAGTTGCATTGGATATTGGACAGCCCATAGTAGCTCTGGTACAAGTTTCAAAATTTTATATCAATTATTTTGTGCGGGGCATGCTATACAAGTGAGATCTCCTGGAAAGGACAAAAATCAGCAATTTGTGGGGAAGTTAACTTAATTTCCACTTGGAACATCCAATTTTGATCAGACCTGTGGCATTGCAGAGAAGAAATATCAGAGACCTACAAAAAAGAAAATTTCATTCTAAGGTGCGAATTGCTTCTTTATATTTAGAACCTAATCAATTTGTATGGTATCGATGGCTTTGTTCTCGCAAATCACTCATCACTTGGACCATTTTCATAGAATAAATGATAGAACACTATGAGGATACAAGGAGCAATACCTTCTTTAGCCAATTGATAAATATCAAGCAAAAGGGTTCAGTTACAGAGCACATTGATAACTTCCAAAGATTGAATATAAAGGTAACATATATTCCAAATGAGCACTTGATTGATGTATTCGTAGAAAATTTAAAGGATAACATTCAACATGAGGTTCGCCTTTGGGAACCCAAATCATTGGAGAATGCATTTAGGGTGGCAAGAAATGTTGAAAGTAAAAATATGGCCATGGCTACTAGAAGGACCAATCCTAACATCTATAGAGAGAAAAATGTTCCTTCTTCTAAAACACCTCAAACTACAAGGTTGACACCTCAACAATTGGAGGAAAGAAAAGAAAAAGGTTTATGCTTTAATTGTGACAGCAAATATAGTAAGGGACATAAGTGTGGTGAGAAGAAATTATTCTACATAGATTGTAGAGAGGAAGAAGAACAACAAGAACCATTTCAAGATGAAAAACGTAGAAAGAGAGGAATTTTAATGCGAAGAGTTGAATCCCGCGATATAAATGTAATGTGTTGGGCACAGATTATCCTCCTCAAACCCTCAAGATCGAGAAGAATATATCAAAATAAAAGGTAATAGTCCTAATTGATTAAATTGATTACTCGTAATTTCATTCACTACAAATTAGTCAAAGCTCTCAATTGCTTTGGACCATCCCGGCACAGTTTCAAATGTGATTACCAAATGGAGAGGAGCTATCAATTGCTTTCGGAAAATGAAATAATATCAATATTACTATGGGGCAATATGTAATGAATAGTTAAATTATTGTATAGCCATGGGTAGTGATGATGTTGTACTAGGAATCCAATGGTTACAACTTACAATCATTAGGAATAGTGGATTTTTTAATTTTCAAGAACTTTCATGAAATTTTCATGAGAAGGAAATGATGTAATACTACATGCATTGAAGAAATGGAATCATACCTAATAGGTAGGCACTTCAAAGTCAAAACATATCATGATAGTCTTAAATACTTCTTGGAACAAGACTATCTTCATAGGGCTAACAAAATGGAGGCAGCAAGATGTGGGTTATGTTTTTGAAATTGTCTATAAAAAGGGGTAGAAAAATTTTGTGGCAGATGCGCTCTCAGAAAGGATGAAGATGTTGAGGCCTTTTCCTGTGTTATCTCGATCATCCAACCCAATTGGATAATAGAAGCAAGGGATGAATGGAAGAATGGCTGAAAGAGTGGACTCTCACTCAAAGGTTGTAGGATTAGTGCATTAGATACATTTTACATGGAAAAATGATTCACTATGGTACAAAGATGGATTATATTTATGTAATAACTCCCCGTCAAACCTGGTACTATTGGGTGCACCTCTCCGGTAGGAGGCACAGGGATTTTTTGAAAACCTACCATAGGGTCAAGGAAAGATTTTTTAGGGGATGGCCTTAAAAATGATGTTTAAAGGTTTGTGGCACAATGTTTGTTTTGCCATGAAATAAGGTGGAAACAATTAAGACCACGGGTCTTTTAAAACCATTAGCCATCCCAAAATTGGCCCAGGAGGTTTCCATGGATTTCATCAAAAGTTTACCAAAGTCTAAAGGAAAAATTGTCATCATGGTGATTGTTGATATTTGACCAAAATGCCTTTTACTTTTTTTTCCATCTCTCATCCCTTCAAAGCCATTCACGGTTGCCACGGCATTCATGGAACCAATTCAAAGCTACATGGCAGCCCAAAGATTATTGTAAATGGCAGAGATCCCATCTTCTTGGACATTTTTTGGATAAATTATTTTCTTGTTTGGAGTACTCAATTGGCTCATAAGCTCATCTATCATCCTCAATCTGATGGAAAGAGATAGTAGAAAAATAATACGGAAGGCTACATTAGAATCATTGTGTTTGTTTATTAGAAACAAACACAATGGTTCAAATGGATTTACCCTTGGCAGAATGGTGAGTATAACACTTCTTTCATACTACAACAAAAATGACACCATTATGGCACTCTATGAATTACCACCCTCCTTCCATCACTTCTTCTCTAAAAGAAAATCTAAAATTTCAGCGATGGAATATCACGCTTCGAGCATCAACAACAAGTTCTCCAAATATTAAGGACAACATGACCATGACGCGAGATAGCATGAAACTTCTCCAAATATTAAAGGACAACCTGACCATGGCACAGAATCGCATGAAACAACAAGCAGATCAACATCGTAGTGAAGAAGTTTTGAAGTAGGGGATTGGGTGTTTTTAAGACTACACCCATACAAACATATGTCCCTCAAGAAATCCAATAAGGATAATAAATTATCACCAAAGTATTATGGCCCTTATAGGGTGTTGCAAAATATTGGTACTATGGCATACAAATTGGAGTTAGTTGAATCTTCACGAGTACACCTAGTTTTCCATGTTTCATGCTTAAAGAAGGTTATAGGTGACAAGATCCCAATTCAAACTATATTGCTAGAACTTAACAAGGAAGGAAAAATCATATTGGAGCATGAAGCCATCACTGACACAAGAATTCGCCAATTGAGGAATAGATCCATTTCAGAGTATCTCATTAAATGGAGGAAACTACCAGTTGAAGATTCCACTTGGGAAGATGAGTCTTTTATACAGAAGAATCCAGAGTTACTCAAGTGTTTTGGAAAACACTTGTCTCAAGGGGAGGGGCATGTTAAGCCTTAAATAGTGGCTCATTACCCCTTAATTGGGGCATATTACATTAGTAATGTTATTTTATTTATGTCGGTTTTAGTCCATTAGTTGTAATTATACCTCCTAGTCTCCTATATATACCAAGGAGACATTTTTATTTGGAATCATCTTGTATTTGTACATTTATGTGGGAATAAGGAGTTTTCCCCCTCGAAGAGGATTATTATTTGAATTTATCTCTTTTTCAAGGCGTTGAGTACTTATTCTGAGGTTTTTCTATGCTATATTGATATTTGGTTCCTAACATTTTTTATCAATTGAAATATTAAAATATATTTTTCCAAGATTGACCTTTAGTTGGGCTACCATCGAGTGAGGATTAAAGAATATGATATCATCTAGATAGCACTTAGAACAAGGTATGGCCATTATGAATTTATAATGGTTCCATTTGGGTTGTCAAATGCACTAGTTGTCTTCATGTGTTTGACGAATGGTATTTTTAGAAATTACTTGGATAAGTTCATCATTGTCTTCTTGGATGACATACTTATCTACTCTAATTTTGAAGAAGATCATGAGAAACAATTGAGGTTGGAGCTACAAGTATTGAGGGAGCATCAATTGTATGCCAAGTTGAGGAAATGCTCATTTTATCAAAGGCAGATTCATTATTTGGGATATATCATTTTAGAAGAAGGGATGGTAGTGGACCCTGAGAAGTTAAAATCCATTGAAGGATGGTCAGCACCAAAGAATGTCTTAGAGATGAGATCCTTCATGGGACTTGCAGGTTATTATAGAATATTTATTGAAATATTTTCAAGAATTTCACATCCGATTACTTCTTTGCAAAATAAGGGTGTGAAGTTCGAGTGGACCTCTAAATGTAAGTAAAGTTTTCAGCACTTGAAGAATTTATTGGCATGTGCACAAATATTGAATATTGTTGATCCAAATGAAAATTTCATTGTGTGCACTCATGCATGTAAGGAAGGGCTTAGTGGAGTCCTTACCCAAAATAGGAATGTAATATGTCATGAGTGAAGGAATTTGAAAGAACATGAGAGGAACTATGTCAGGCATGATTTAGAATTAGTGGCCATAGTTCATGCCTTCAAGATATGGAGACATTATCTTATGGGAAGGATATTTTAGTTGAGGACAAATCATAGCGGTCTAAAATATTTATTTGGACAGCCAACTTTGAATGTTAGACAAATTATATGGTTGGAATTCCTCAATGATTATGACTTTGATATAAAGCATAACAATGGAAAAGAGAACAAGGTGGTTGATGCACTCAGTGGGAGAATGCATGAGATGCATGCTACAACCATTAGCATGTATAAATTGGATTTGAAAGAAGAGTTTTGAAAGCTATATAATCGGATCAACATTATATGCAAACAAAAGAAATATTACAGTAAGATAATTTTCAGCAGAAGATTAAAGATTATGAGTTAAGAGTGGATGGAATCCTCATGTATAGGGGTAGAATATATGTGTCTAAATCTCAGGAGATGAAAAATATGGTGCTAAGAGAAATGCATAATGTGACTTATGTTGGGAACCCAGAATATCAAAAAACAGTTCTAGTTGGAAAGAATCAATATTTTTGGCTAGGTATGAAGAAAGAGGTGGTCGATTATATAGTCAAATGTCTAGAATGGAAAAAGGTAAAAGTTGAGCACAAACATCGAGCTATATTTTTACATTCGTTTCCCATTCCTAAGTGGAAATGGGAAGTTGTGACAATTTATTTTATCACCAAGATTCCCAGAACAATGAAGCAACATGATTCCATCATGGTGGTGGTGGATAAGCTAACTAAAGTTGTTCATTTTATTTCAGTGAAGCTCATTCACAAAGTAGCTACCATTGTATATATTTGCATGAAAGAAATTGCCAGGGTGCATGGTGTGCCTAAGGCAATTGTTTATGACACAAATCCCAAGTTCACATAAAAAAATTGGAAGGAATTATTTAAAGGATTTGGGACAAATCTGAATTTTAGAATAGCATATCACCCAGAATCAGATGGGAAAATAGAGAGATCCAATCAAGTGATTGAGTATATGTAATGATCCAAATGCTTAAGATATCATAACATAACAGAAGTACACACTATGTACAACAATGTGAGCATGGAGCACAACTCCAAAATAGATAAATTACACAATAAATCCTTAAAGAATAGGATAACCTCCCCCACATAACCAAATGCATTTATACATCACAATTCACATCCTCTATAATGAATACATGATCTCTATATATACCTATTCACACTTGCACATGAGGCCCCTTTACTACTAGGCCGACCCTATTACATATATTTTACACATTACATGTACATTTAGGCCCACATGTGCCCCCATTGGTGTCATATCATATACATTTAGCCATATTATTCTCCCCTTGGGTCATAACATAGTACCCTCCTTCAAAAAGATTTGTCCTCAAATCTTTGCAATTAAAGGCTTCACATGTGATGAAACCAAGTAATATGATTTTCTTATGTTCTTGTTTTCTTCATTCCATTGATGATGATCTATCCATCCAAAATCAATTATTTTCGGTCTTAATCCTTGGTGTCTAGTTGTTGCATAATTTTATTTCCTTTGATTCCATTTTTTTGTGTTGTAGTTTCTCCAATTTGTAGTGGTTGTTGGTCTCTGATAATAGCTTGTTGAAGAGTGGTTTTGTGGTTCCTTGTTCCATGAATACTGACAAGTATTCCATCTTCTTCCTTCAAAATGTCAATATCAATCTTCTTATCTTCCTTGAAATGTTTTCTGGTAATGAGGGTGTCAATATGGTTCCACTTTTGACGGTTTTTCTTCACTTTGCATGTGCATTTCATCTATATTATTTCAGAGACAATGGAATCCTCTATATTCCTTGCTTTTTATTTGATTTTTCTATCCTTGGAGATAATACCATCATATTTGGCATGTACATCCTCTAGATGGAGTTCAACTTCTTCGAGTATCTTTTGGTGTATTTCTTGAATCTTGTCTTCTTTCTCCTTTTGAAGCTGAAATGTCACCCCATTTATCAAATTCCAACGTCCTTCTTCAATTATGGATTGTATTTATTATTTTACCTCATTAGTATTTAGGGATTCCTCCACCTTCTTGAAAATTTCTTCTTCAAGTATTTTGGTAGATTCTCCATCCAAGATCCTTGTTTCTTCTTGATTTTGATCATTCTTATTTTATTCTTTAAATATCTTAACCTCATCCAATAGTTTTTTATTATGGTTTTGTAATCTACATGCATATTCTTCTTTATATTTCCTTTTCAATTCTTCCCTTGAATCATTATTTTCCCACTTTGTTTTGATACTATTTTCTTTCTTTAGGTTCTTAACCTCCAAGTTAACAAGTGATTCATTAAGGGATCGTATCTTAGATAGCTCCTCACCCTTCTTCTTAATCTCTTCCTTTGTTTATTTTAATTCATATTGAATCCTATACAATTCCTCCATTTTTGTATCCCTAATCCATTTATCTGAGAAGAGTTTTACAAGTTCTTCCCATGTGGAGTAGACTCAAATATTTTCATCAAAAGATTTTCCACCACTTGTAAGCTTCAAAATCAAATTTAGAGCTTGCCTGAAAATGATTCTTAAAATGCTCTTTTACCATTCTCAACCATTCCACAGGATTGATTTCATCTTTATCTTCATCTCCTATAAATTTAGGTATTCACATTGATTCTTAATTGAGGTCTAACTCAAATATTAATTTACAACCTTAATATATTAGGAATAATTATCTCAAATAGTTATAAACTGTGTTCCAATATAATATCCTATGTTTTCAATTTCCAATGGCTTTTGAATCATCTCAATCAGACATCCCAATCAAAACTTATGATAGTTTTAAGTGAACATACATTTGAAACCTTGATTTGGAGTTTGTCCTCCTAGTTGACGTTCCTTCTTATGTATATATTAAATTTTGGCCCTTATGAGTCTTAAATTGCAACCTGTAGTACTATGAAATATCTTCTCTATAATGCCACGGATATGACCGAAATTGGGTGTGCCAAATGAAATTTATGGTAACTTTCTCAAACCTTGTTGAATTTTGGCCTATTCCAAAGATTGAAATTGTACTGAATGCCACAAGACCAATATTTGATATATGATTTTGAAACTCGCACACAAAATACTAGAACTATTTTCTTTCCAATGCAATTGGTTTCAAATTATTTGTATGCTCTATGAATAATTTATAACTGTTTTACCCGGAACAATTTTTTGAGACTAGTTGTAGGACTAGTCAAAAACCGTATCTTCCACACAGTGTATCTCCAAAAGTATGAACCAAAACCTAAAATTCACACCATGGGTACCTTGATATGTATTATAAACATCCTCCAACTTTCACTTTCTGAAGTGGCCCTGAAAAAAAATTATAATGAAAATTCCAAGATGACTTCCTTGAGGAAGCAAAACCCTAGGATCGATGTTTTGATACCAAATGCAATGATCTAAATGCTTAAGATATCATAACAGAAAAGAATTACACACCATGTGCAAAAATGTGATCATGAGCACAAATCCAAAATAGATAAGTTACACAATAACTCCTTACAGAATAGGACAACCCCCCCTCCCACCCCTACATAACCAAATACATTTATACATCACAATTCACATCCTCTATAATGAATACATGATCTTTATATATACCTATTCACACTTGCACATGAGTCCCATTTACTACTAGGTCGTCCCTATTACATATATATTTACACATTACATGTACATTTAGGCCCATATATGCCCCCTCTTGAGGTCATATCGTATACATTTATCCCTATATATTCTATCCTTGGGTCATAACAAGATATGTTGAGGATGTATGTGATGGATAAACCATCAAAATGAGAAGATTACCTACATTTAAGTGAATTTGTTTATAATAATGGGCATCATACATCTTTGAAGATGATCCCATTTGAAGCATTATACAACAAAAAGTGCAACACGTCGGTGACTTAGGACAATCCAACAGACAGAGTTGTGGTTGGGCCAAAATTGCTCAAAGAAATGGAAAAGCGGATGGTAAAAATAAAACAGAACTTAAAGGTTGCTCAAGACAGGCATAAAATTTATGCAAATAAAGGTAGAATACATATAGAATTTAAAGTGGGTGAGGATGTCTTCCTAAAAGTGAAATATAAGAAGAGTTCACTGAAATTACGGAGCTACCCAAAGATGGAAACAAGATATTATGGACCATTTGAGATCCTGGAAGGGATTGGTCCTATTGAATACATGTTTGCACTACCTGCATCCATGTGCATTCATAATGTATTCCATGTGTCTTTGCTTAAAAAGTATGTGCTTGATTTTAATCATGTAATTGATTGTAATGTGATCCGTGTGGAGAAAGAATGAGACTTTCGAGTTCATTCGGTGTGCATACTGGACAAGAAAATCAAATTTCTCCATAATTGAGCAATGGGACTGGTAAAAGTCCAATGGACCTGTTACGGTCCTGAATATGCAACATAGGAGCATGAGGATGCCATGCAGGAGGAGTACCCACATCTTTTTGGAGCTTTTGAAGAATTTTGATTATACACGTGTATATAATGCACTGAGGACAGTGAAAAAATAAGGGGGAGGAGAATGCAATACCCCTAGTTTGAACCCCAATTGTAAATGTGCATATGCTTTATAGGCTGGTGAGCTAGAATTTGTTGAGTCTAGTGCCTTTGTATATTTGTTTTGAGGCCGGAGTGTCTGTGTGATTTGGGTCAAGGAGCCTATGAGTTGAAAATCCCAATGAACCTAACAAATGTAAATTGTAATCGCACTTAGATATATATATAAATAAAATATGTCATTGATGCAGACCAATTCGGACGAAATAGTATGGGGGGCTAGGACTCCACGAGAGGAAAAGGGGGCTAGGACTTGAGAATAAAAGGGGGCAAGTCAAGGGGGCTTAAGCCAAGGAATAAAATAATAGTATTCATTAGTCCTAAGCCCTATGATATGTTTTTATCCTAAGTTCCTAAGTAAAGGAACGAATTAACAATAGGAGGAAAACGTAGTTCCTAGAGTGGCAAGTGTCAAGATAGGAACATACATATACGATGTTGGGAACTTAGTGTAATTCCCATCATTCGCTCATTCATTCTCATTCCATCATTCATACCTTGGTTGGTGAATGTAAGTAGTGGATGTTGATTGTTACCTAGTAAATCCTTGGGGTTTGGGTTGAAGAAGCAAGATGTTGGGCTTATGGATCATTCTCTTTCGGTGAGAGAATTGTTGGGAATAGGTTTCCCTGTGTGTTGGGTTAGTGGGTGTTGTAACTCTTATAGTGACCTTGTGTTCCAAGTGCACAAATATATAAGACTTCCTAGTTGATATGTTACTAAATCCTTAGAAGGGAATTGGGACATATGAAGTATTGTTGAGCAGAAAAGGAGTACACTTCATGGGGTGGGACATGTTGTGGGGAATGAGAGGTTGTGAGGAGGGATTGTTGCTATAGTTGGTTCCATTGGTATGTCATTTACTGTATTGTTTGTTAGACTTTAGTTTGGATTAGGTAGTCTTTTCCCTAGTAGATTCATAGCCCCTAGATCAGGGGTGAATTGTTGTTGAGAGTGTATGAATAACATAATCTATGACTAGGAGGAACATTTGTGATCTGTAGTCAATCAGTGATTTTAATTAAAAGATAAGTGTATTTTTTGTGTTTATAAATATTTTTGTGTGATTAATTATGTTAACTCTATTATGGTATATTTGTATATATTTATGCATGAATTTTATGTGTTAGAACTGCATAATAGTTGCATATGTGTGGCAAGGTAATAAATAAATCGTATCAAAGAAAAAAATTGTGTGGTGTGGCTCGACTTGGAGACTGGGGACGTTACATTGTAGTATTAGAGAAAATTTCAGGTTTGTTGGTAACGGGGAACATTGCATGACCCTAGTGTGATAAACATTTTGTATAATTGTTGCTACTATTGTCGTGAAAATTGTCTATAAACTTGACTCGAAGATATTGGAGGACACAAGAATGTTGATTTAAGAGAACTAGTGGGGCATTGCAAACCATGTCTCTAAGGAAATGGAGCCATCTCTTGAGCTTCCTTATCATTTTCCTCTCCTTCTCTGAATCATGTAAAGTGTCACTCGAGGGATAGAAAGTGTGGCTCTATAAAAATTCTATCCATCCAAGGTAAGTCTTGAATGGATGATCAACAAGGAAAAATACCTAAAAAAGAATGATGAGCTAAATGCACGTTTTTGTAGTCTTGTGAAAGTTTAGTTGGTGGAGTAACATGAACTACACTAAACTCTCTTAAAGACCACATCAAACTAGTCAACATTTTCATGCAAGACATATTGAATACTTTCTTATCCAATATCTTCCATTAACCATAAATGGTAAGGTAGTAATATGAGGAGGATGAATTGGTTTCATTTACCCAAGGCACAAATGTGTCAATGGGTACCAATGCATTGGCACATTATCTCGTGATGAATTTCTATTATTGTTAAATACTCTTAAGCTTCAAAAATAGACTATATGCTCCATGAACCGTTATGATGCAATGGTTCTTGTAATAGAACCAATATGAACAATCTCTCAATTTTACATTGAGTGTGCAAAGTGTTTGTTGTAGGTACAAATAGTTTAATCATTGCTTCAATGTGGGTGTCAATAGCCATGCATTCAACCTCTAGTCCTTGGAATGTCAAGTAGGCATACAGAGTGTGTATAAAAAAGATGGATTAAAGTTGGGGCAAANTATGCTCCATGAACCATTATGATGCAATGGTTCTTGTAATAGAACCAATATGAACAATCTCTCAATTTTACATTGAGTGCGCAAAGTGTTTGTTGTAGGTACAAATAGTTTAATCATTGCTTCAATGTGGGTGTCAATAGCCATGCATTCAACCTCTAGTCCTTGGAATGTCAAGTAGGCATACAGAGTGTGTATAAAAAAGATGGATTAAAGTTGGGGCAAACATGTCGCAACTTATTGAAAAAAATAGTTTCAATGTATAGAGACAATAAGACGGAACTCCTCTGAAACGAACATCCATAGAGTAGAATCGCAGGTTATGCAAGCTAATTGTTTGACGGAAAAAATAACCTAACTAATAGGTTCAAGATCTATCACAGAAAGGTGCAATATGTATGGAGAACCTGGTGGAAGGTACTTGGTGGGGGAGTGAGAACAGACACAAAGAATTGAGGTGATGATAATACCGTCACCATTGTGTCACATCATAAGATGTGGTCCTCAAAGAGTCAACTTCTAGGTCATTTAATTTGAATCTTCTATGTCACCACAAAGAGTTTGCAAAAGATCTACACCATCAATAGACTAATCAAGGTTTTTTGATGACATGTGAAGTCTAGAGATAAGGCCAAGAACATAGTAAATCCTATTGAGAGTGAGGCATATATATAACAAATTGGTAAGTCTAATGTATTGTACTGGAAATTACAAATTGTATAACAACAAAAAACTTATATACTTAATATGGTCATCGCCATTTATTACGACCCTCTATGATCCGTATTTTATGAGCAGAGAAAAATGAATATAGATTATTATCAACATATGCTTAACACAGAATAACAGATATACAGTAAAACTGGTTTCTATTCAATAAGGAAATAAGTTGAAACTGTAAAATGCAACGGAAAACAAGTTTGCTAGAATGGTGGTGGCTTATCTCTGAGAAGAGATGTGATGGTTGCGCTCATTCGCAAGAAGATGATTACAATGAGGCTCTGAAGGCATTTTTACAATAAACAGGAATGTCACAAAACCTCAGACATCCAAAAACCTAACCCTAGGAGATGAAGCGCCAAAAGTCATGTGGACCCTGTTTGGGTAAGTTAGTACATCAACTTCCCAGGATCGTAACTTTTGCATATGATTTTCATTTTAGGTGCACGATAGCCCGTTGGAGATATCTATCCGAGGACTACACATGTTGTCGTCAGACTCTAATTGTGCGTTCAATTTGACTATGGTGAGCCCTAAAAACATTGTTTAAGGCCTCAAAACGGCCTCGGAAGTCACGGACCCGAAAACTAGGAAAAAAATTGTCAAACTGGAAAACTGCCAAAATGAGCGAGTTGGAATAGGTGGGAGGCCACTGACATCCATATGGATCAATCCTCCCCCCTTAGGAAGCAATGGTCTCCATTGCATTGAGTTCCCCCATCAGATGAAGAATTTTTTGTTGAATTTGGCCCCGGGTGAGCCACTTGCCTTGGTGCAGGAGCTACCCTGCTTTGACAACTCGATAAAGTTGGATCCTTTGTTGGCGAGTGCCCTTGACCTGTGTGTCCACAATATGATCATTGGATTCATGTTGTATGCATTCGGGGTTGAGCTTTGTAGGTTTCAGTTGTTCTTCTATCTCTGAGGTGTCCAATAATGGTGGGAAATAAGGTCGAAGGAGATCCACCTTAAATATTGGGTGTAGGAAAAGGAAAGGAGGAATGTTGAGCTCAAAATAATTATCTCCCATAGCCTTAGTGATGGTGTATGTCCCATAACGGAGTGGGCGAAGCTTCCAATGGAGTCTTGTAAGGCGTTCTTTCTGCAAGTGCAGCGAAACTTTGTCACCCACCTGAAACTTATGTGGCACCCGGTGTTGATCATGGCACTGCTTGAACTTGTCATTGGACTTCTGTAGGATATCCTGAACCTATTGGCAGATGTATTGGATCCACTCAATGAACCGGGTGGCTTTGTCAGCTTCAGTTGGAGCAGGAGATGATTCGTTTGAGGAGATCTCAAGGGGTAGTGCAATATCTATAGGACCCAATGGTTGGAATCCCAACCCCACCTAAAAGGGGTTGTGGTCGGTTGAGCTATGCAAGGCTCGGTTGTAGCTATGTTTAACATAGGGAAGACTCCCATCCCATGTGTGAGGGTTCTTGGAATTATACATGCGAAGAATATGCATGATCATTCGATTTACGACCTCGGTTTTTCCATCTGACTGGGGGTGGAAGGTCATGGATTTGGTGAGCTTGGTGTCCAGCAGTGATCGGAGGCTCGACTATCCCGATCTGAGACAATGATTTGTGGGATTCCAAAATGTATCCAGACTCGTTCAAATAAGAGCTTGGCAGTGGCCTCTGATGTGATGCTCTTCTTGCAGGGGACTAGAATCGTCATCTTATAAAAACGATCAACAACCACAAAAAAACAGTCATTTCCTCGCTTGGTGGATGGGAGGCCCAACATGTAGTCCATTGAGATGGATTCCCATGGCCTGTCAAGAGTAGGCAGAGGAGTGTACAGGTCTTATTTCTTAGTGGTTGGTTTGGCAATATCACAAGCAGTGAAGGACCTGATATACTTGTTGACCTCCTGTCGAAGTTTTGGCCAATAGAAATGTTTCTGCAGCATCGCCATTGTCTTTTCGACACTAAAATGTCCTGCCACCGGATGGTAGTGGGCTTCCCATATCAGTTTTGTTCACTCGCTTGATGGAATGCATATATGGCCCAGATGGCACAACAACCCATCCTAAATATGGAAATTGGTGACAATTGTGTTTGCACCCAACATTTGGTAGGCGGTGGCAAAGTCTGGATCTGTCTCATAGAGTTGGGGCCATCCAGAGGTCTCTTAGCCGCAAGAGTCTAGCACCGTGGTGAGTTTCGTGATTGGCAGTCTATTGAGGAAATTAGCTACGCAGTTGGTGCTTCATGTTTTATACTTGATGTTGAGGTGGAATTGTTGCAAGTATGTGGACCACTTCTAATGGCAGTCATTCTGCAATTTTCTTTGCATGAACTGTAGTGGCTTATGATCAGTGTGGATGATTGTCTCATTCCCAAGAATGTAATGTCTCCACTAGCGGCAGGCTTGCACAATGGAGTACATTTCTTTGTCGTAAGTAGGGTACTTACAAACATCATCTGATAGTGTCTCGCTATGATAGGCCACGGGGTGGTCAGACTAAGTGAGAACGGCGCCCACATCATAGTCTGAAGCATTTGTCTCAATCTCAAAGGGTTGTGGCAGGTCTGGTAGTGAAAATACTGGGGTTGAGCACAAGCGTTGCTTCAAATCATCAAATGCTTGATGTTGCGACTGACCCCCCACACATTTTTCCTTAACACCATCCCTGGTTATTTCGCTGAGGGCCCATGCAATATGGGAGAATCCCAACACGGACCTGCGGTAGAAATTGGCAAGGCCCAAGAAGCTCTGAAGCTCAGTGAGTGTGGTTGGGATTGGCCAATCACGGATGACTTGGATCTTGGTTGGATCCACATGTATGCCATGTTGATCAATGATGTAGCCTAGGTAATGGACCATGTCCATGCCGAAAGAGCATTTTTCCAAGTTGGTGTATAGCTTTTGTTGTCGCAGGGTGTGCAGAACCTGTTGAATATGTTGCAAGTGTCCTGCCAAAGTCTTGTTGTAAATGAGGATGTCATCCAGATACACCACTACAAAAGTATTGGTGAATGGTCGCAATATATCGTCCATCATCCTCATGAAAGTGGTTGGATCATTTTTCAAACCAAAGGGCATGATCAAGCATTCAAAAAGACCTTCCTTTGATTTGAAGACAGTCTTTCATACATATGTATGTTCTATCAGGACCTGGTGGTAGCCAAACTTCAGATCAATATTACTGAAGTATTTGGCCCCCGTGAGTTGATCAAGGAGGTCGTCGATTCAAGGAATCGAGTACCAGTTTCTTATTGTGATTTTATTGAAGGCCCGATAATCAATGCAGAGTCGCAAGGTTCCATCTTTCTTCTGTACCAGCACGATTAGGCTCCCACAAGGTGATAAGTTGGGACGGATGTGCCCCTTGTGAAGTATTTCTTAGATCTGTCACTTGATCTCCTCATTCTCTAACTGAGAGTGATGGTAGACTGGCCCATTGGGTAGCGGTGCACCGGGGGTCAGATCGATGGGGTGTTTAACCTGACAGTGGAGAGGTACCCCGGTAGGTGAGGACAAGATATCTAAGTATTCTTCCATGACCTTACCCACTTGCTTTTGTTGTGTGAAGGTCAGTCGCGGAGACCCTGGATGTGGTTGCAATCTTTCACTCATTCTGAGAGCAAATCATGAAGAAGACAAACTTCCCCGTCTGAGAGATTACCTTCCTGCATTACTTGACAGAGATCAAGGAAAGATCACAAGGTGGGACTGTCTCGGGTATCCTGTACAATTTCTTATTCAAAGTAATAATAACACTGCGAAGCCTAAACTCATATACAGCATGATGTTTCCATAAATATTGTTGGCCCAAAAGAACATTACAAACTTCAAGAGGGGCAACATCACACAATACCTTGTCTTTTAGGGGCTTGATGTCGAATGACATACGGCATTGTTGGCTAATGTGGATGTCGCTTCCTTGGCGGATCCATCCGATGGTGTAGGATTGTGGGTGAGACGTTGTCGACAGGGCGAGTCGCTTGACAACCTCTACTGAAATGAGGTTCTTCTGGCTACTGCTATCAACGATGAAGTGCAGTGGGGTACCCTTCACCCACATCTGTGAATGAAAAAGGTGTTTTCCTTCCTCTGGCTCGTCTGGTTCACCGGGCTGGAGCTTAGTGGTAGCAACGGTAGCACTAGGTTCGACGTCAATGATCTGTCTCCCTCTTTCTGGTTCTGACTCGGAGTCGAAACCCGCATATGATTCAAAAGCTTTCACCTCATCCACCAACCACTGCTTTGAGCGGCAATCAGCAATGTTATGCCAGGGACTCTTATGGAAGTCGCACCACTTCCCGGTATCTTTCTTTGTCTTTCTGGTGTCCTTCTTTGCTTGCAACCTGGACTGGTCGTCCTGAGGTTGTGCGTCTTTGCTCTGTCCTTTGTTCTACATGTTGGGGCCGCCATTTCCTGGATTTCGCTGTGAGGGGTTCCCATGCCCAAATTGTAATGTCTTTTGGTTGAGCTTATGCTCGATTTTGACGGCATATCGGTAGGCCGCGCCCAAAGATGAGATGTATAGAAACTCCATTTCGACCTCAATGTATCTATGCAAACCATTGCGATACTTGAGCACCAGATGTCACTCAGAATCTTTGATACCCAGCTTGGTGAGTAAGGTATGGAAGATATTTGTGAACTCGGGCATTGCTTGGTCTCTTTCCTACCATAGTGTGGTCCATTTTGTGTACAGGTCGTCATAACTTCCAACAGGGTAGTGTTGTTCCTTAATAGCATCCCTGAAGGACTCCCAGGTGACCACGACTCTAAATAATGAGGGTTCATATGTTTCATTTTGCTCGCAGAAAGTTTCCCACCAATCTTTGACATGGGGAACGGCTTTGAGGAGCATAAAAGTAATATTTTCTCTATTCAATAAGTTATGGACAGAAAAATACCATTCTAGCATAATCAACCATTTGTCTATAGCATCTGCGTCTATCTGACCTTCAAATATAGGAATATTGAAGTTGATTTGTACCGTAAAGGGGCCGACGCTTCCACTTGAGGAAGATGCATCGCATGTTGGTAGTCGTCGAAGGATTTGCGCAAAACTATCCATCATCTCGTTCCTTTGTTGCGTGAGGGCCTCCTCGAGCAACATTTTGAAGGGATCTCATGTCTCGTCGTATTTATTTTCTCCCTCCATGAGAGGTCGCTTGAACATGCGAGAGTTTTTGTCCTCAAGAGAAACAAGCTCGAGACTCAATTCTTTGTACCCTGACCTCGTTGGGCACATGCATTAAGAACGACAAAGAGCAGATCACTCTAATACCACTGATCCAAATTTTATGAGCAGAACGAAATGAATACAGATTATTATCAACAAATGTTTAACATAGAATAACATATATACAGTAAAATTGGTTTCTATTCAATAAGAAAATAAGTTGAAACCGTAAAATGGAGCAGAAAACAAGCTTGCTAGAATGGTGGCGGCTTATCTCAAAAAATAGATGTGACAGTTGTGTTCATTCGCAAGAAGACGATTACAATGAGGCTCTGAAATCCTTTTTATAATAAATAGGAATGTCAAAAACCCTAGACATCCAAAAACCTAACCCTAGGAGATGAAGCACCAAAAGTCATGTGGGCCCCATTTGGGTAAGTTAGTACATCAATTTTTGGGGGTCGTAACTTTTGCATACGATCTCCGTTTTAGGGGCACAATAGCCCGTTGGAAAGATCTATCTGAGAACTACACATGTTGCCCTCGAACTCTAACTCCATCTACAATATAATTGTAGTGAGCCCTAAAAACGTTGTTTAGGGCCTCAAAACGGCCCCAGAAGTGAGGGACACGAAAACTAGTAAAAAACACTGCCAAACTGAAAAACTGTCAAAATGAATCAGTTAAAATAGGTGGAAGGCCACCAACATCTATCTGGATCACTCTAGCATCGAAACTCCTTATAATACTTCACTAAATGTTACCACTCTAAAATGCATGCCATCATTATTAAGAGTATCCTTGGCATATCCTCACTGTTTGGTAAGTAAAAATGAATAATGTGAAATCAACTCTTCAATACTAATATGCAAATCAATTAATGATTTAGTTGACTCATTTTACTTTGCATCTCATGCCCCCATTACATTACATGTAAAAGTGAATATTGAAATGACATATTCCATATCAGTATACATTGTTATTTACATTTCTTCTCTCATTACAACACATAATGTTCATTTGGACATTTATACATTAAATGATATATCATTTAATTTCAAAACAAAAATAATTAGAATATAAATTCCATGTTCATTTGGACATTTATAGATTCAATATATATTTTTTAATCCAAAATTGAACCAATTAGATTATAAATTTTAATGCAAATAGATATAATAAAAAAATTAAAATTAATTATAGATTTGAATTTACAAAGTAGATTTTACCAACAATAATCTAGTCAAGTCTAAGCTTCATCACAAATATAAAAGATATAGTTAAAGACATCAAGTGCATGTTCTCTTAATCAAAGAAATAAATAAAATATAGATTTAAAGTTAATATAATTAAATCCATTACTTGGATGGGGTGCAAGCCATTGAGGCGGCCCAAGCCCGCATGGCGACATCATCGTCTAACGAGACAATAGTCGTGCAATGTACACATGGTCAAATGCTAGAGAAGGTGGCAAGTACCTTGATGGCATTTTCAAACGACGAAGTAGGTGTGGGCCGAGTGGTGCAGAACATGTGGCATGATGAAAACTATTAAGTGGGGAAGTCCGTTTACAACATTCATGCCTAAGCATGCTAGATTGTCAAGAAGGGAAGGGGAGGGTGATAAGGCGTCGTTATTCAGCGATGCGGGTTGGAACGAGCAGCGCAATTATGATGGCGCACCTATGGGCAAGTATGTTCAGAGTGGTAGACCTTAAGAAGGAAGTCGAGTTGAAGAGCATTCTTGTGGGAGAAGGTATTGTTTCGCTGAATCAGCATGTAGTTAAGCTGGGTCTCCGTTCGAATTATGATTCGTTTGATGTTGGGGTGGGAGTAGATATGACAAGAAAGTTAGTTTAATGAGATTTATGTCGTGAGGATTGTTTTCAGTAGTGTTCGAAAAAACCAGTGTTATTAATGGATTGTCGACGTTTCGGATCCATCTTCAGGACAATAAGCCTGGATTAAAAATCAAAGAGGAGCGCTTAATATAAATACTAACCTCTTCGATTTTCAATGCAGGCTTCTTGTCGTGAAGATGGATCCTGATATGGATCCAAAATGTCGACAATCCATTAATAACACTAGTTTTTCTGAACACTACTAAAAAGAAAGTTAGTCTTGTTTGTGGGGCAATTTCGGTTGGCAACACGTGTAGGGATGGAGTCAATTTTCAATGTGGATCGTCCAAAAGATGGCCAGGCATGGGGGCAGGAAGGGGAGAGTCATGCACAGGGGAAATCATGATAAGGAAACTTCCACTTCCCAAGGTCCAATGGCCAATCCACAGGTGGCCACAAATGCGGGGAACAAGTTTATGGAGTTGTGCTCAGGGGAGGAAAAGAAGGTCGTTGAAGAGGTGGAAGAGGGTTCAAAATCAGACAATGGACATGGCTGATAGAGAAATGATGGAAGAAGTAGAGGATTGGGTGGAGGACCCCTTCTATTTCAAAACAAATGAGACAAAATATTTTAAGATAGTTGACATTGGATTGTTAAGGCCATGGTGGGACAAGCTCTGGACAGGTCCAAGAGGGAGCAGGTGAACCTTCTGCATGCAATTCGCATCATGGAAGGGAAATTTGAGTTGTTTTCTCAATCTCAGTATGGTATCCAATTCAAGGTTTCACCCACCTCTCAAAAAGCCTAAGCAACAAGAGGAAGTTGAGAGTTCCCAAAGCCCTATGGGTTCAAAAAGTTGTCCAATTAAATTGGACGAGGGTCAAGTGGATGATGCGGGGCCAAAAAAGGAGCACAAGATTAAGCCAAACGACGCACAACCCAGAGAGGATGCGTCGGGCGAATGGGTTTGTCAAGTGTGGTCACTTGGTGCCTTTTTAATTTTGTCTCCAACTAATTATAGCATTTGCACTACTTAGTTTTTCATTAGTGTTAACTCGATTAGTCTAACCATAAGTAGTCTTGAACAAAACTCTAGTCAATGATGTTATTTTGCTCTACTAGACTGGGTGATTCTGACTTGAAAACTCTGATATTTTGGCCGAGGAATGGCTCTGGTTTCCATTTTGGCAAATTCTTTCGAAACCAATCTAACATTTTGTACATATAATAAACAATTTCTGCTTTTGGCTTTAAATTTGTGTTTCTAGCTTTATATATATAATTCAAAGCCACAGGAAGTACCCTCATATTGGGTGGCAAGGAAGCGACATGACATGGGATCACCTCTCGAGGAATATCGCCACCTGTCATCCTCGTCCGTTGGCCCCTGCCACCTCCCTTGAACCCCCATCAACTCACACCATGGGCTTTAACTCCACCACCCTTGCACATGATTTATCCTCCCTGGCTCGTCGTCACTTCATCCTTGGTCTCGCACCAATGACACTACCCTGATACTTTCATATCCTCTGGTTCGTTCTCTGCACGCTCCATTTTCCAAATGCCGCATTACTTGTCATTGTGTCCTCTATGGCCCTACTTTCGACCCATTATGACCTCATCCCTCAATCATGGCGACGCAATGATCACTCCTTTATTTTCCTTCTATTGCCTCGTTCCCGATCTCGTTCCCATGTTCTCCATCTACTCCCTCTGTAGTCACCACTTCCCTAACCATATTTGGACCCCTGCCTCCCTCGTCTGTGCATTGCCCTATGGTATATGTTTATCCCTTCTGCTCCCATGGCTCGTGGTAGTTCCTCTAGTCGCTCTAGGGGGGATCTTTGTGTCGTTCCAAAGATCAGAGCCGAAATTGATTTGGCAAAGGTCGATGTCCAAGTCCTTGACATTTTATCTCTGACGAAGATGTGTTGCACTCAACAAACTCGATATTCCAAATCAGGGCACCACTTGGGCTTGAAATTCCCAGTATTTGAAGACAATTATTATTTACTTGCACGTCAAAATGTTGATGGGTCACATTCTGGTCGAGCAACATGAGGCACACCAAGAATTCTTGTTACAGCTCAATGATGTGCAGTTGCGGGTTAGACTGGTTGATCACAAGTTAAACCTAACAACAAACAAGTTGGTTGGCCTAAACCTGACCAACCTGGACTTTCCCCAACCTCAGGTGCATGTTGTTGAGGATCGTCATGCGGCTTAAATTTCATGGTTTTTAGTTTACTTAATTTATTGTTCAATATAGGAGGCTTGGGCGTCCATACCCCACCTCATTGCAGTGAGTTAGATGATAGACAACAACTAGTTTTTTGTATAAATGACAATTATAGGCTCTATTTTGTTCAGTTTTATAGCTTTAAGAGACAGAAGTTCCATAAACTCATAAACAAGTTGATGCATCGCTACTGGTCTAGTTTCCTGAACAGAAAACCAGCAGCAAAGTTTTTATATAATATTTTTATGGCAATATAAAGACAGGATAGCTTTTAAAAAAAAGCAAAAAGCCACGT
>SNQJ01S0149061.1:10598-25552 GCA_010110895.2 Picea sitchensis
CAACTACTTGTCTCAACCATGTACCCGACATGTACCTCAACCAAATTACCTCATCAATTTCATCATCCAAATATGATTTGTAACTCTATAAATAGACCTGGTCTATATGATCACATACTTGCAAACCTTCCTTAACTTTAGCAACAAGAGACTAGAATTTTCATCAAACTTTTCTTTAGTCTCACATGACTAGTTTTGGATTAGTCAAGAACCCTAAATTGAAATAATCATAAATTTGTACCTGTAATGAATTAAGATATGAAAATGATACACAATGTTCTTCAGTGTGTTTTATGCAATTCCTCTAGGTTTCACTACTTGGAACCTCTCAGAAAAGGAGTTATAGAAAAAATGGCATACCTTGGTGAATTTTGTCTTATTCTAGAGAGCGACCTTATAGAGCGTGCCCCGCACGTAATATTTTTTGAATCAATATTAAACTCTTACACAACATACTATAGACTGTACTCTAACTAACACATTTTTTCGTACTGAATTTGGATCTGTTATGAACAATTTATGACGTTTTTACCCGAAACACCTATTTTAGACTAGTTTCAGGACTAGCCACAAACCCTATATTCCACGGAGTGTAACTCAAAAAATACAATGATACAAAAGCTAAAAATTTTACCACAGATACTTGGATATTTTGCCTCAATGGAATAGCAATTTAATGGTCTGACTCATTCTATAAAAAAAGTTATTGTGCAAATGGTGAGATGACATGTAAATAACATACCTTAGAAAGCATCATCAAAAGAATTTATCCTTCCTTGAATTATGGCCTTCTTTTCTTCACCTTCCCTCAGAAATTTGGCTTAGATATCCTCTAGTTACCTCAAACACCTATAGATATTCAATATTATCAAGTTTTATTTAAAATGAGAGAGCCTTGCCTCTTATTTATACTCTCCAAGTAGCTTCCTTAAAAACATCTTCTAGGTAACTTTGCCCACTTTCCTTATTTTAGGGTTAACCCACTTCTAATTTTTCCATTAAATTTATTATTTAAATAATTTATTTTTTATTCACTTTGAATTATAGTACACTCATCACTTCCCTTTATTATTTATCTTCTAAAATCTATAAACCACTTTGACTACTTTGACCTTTTGGGGCTTCTAGATGACATATGAGGGTCCTCCAACTTCGTAAGGCCATAACTCTCAAACCTCGAGGAGTTATGTGATGTTACACATACCACCAGAAATGGAATGACATGTAATATCCATATAGAATAGTATTACTTGAAAATATTAAAAAACTCATACCATTATCCATTAAACAAACTTGGGTCCATTACCCAAACCTGGGTTCTCCAACTTCTCATGGCCATAACTCTCTAACCATGAGGAGTTATGTGACGTTCTACATACCACCAGAAATAAAATGACATGTACTATCCCTATAGAATATTATTACCTTAAAATATATTAAAACTCATACCATTATACATGAAACAACCTTGGGTCCATTACTCAAACCTTTGTGCTACCGAAATTCGCTACCAGAATTTCTCCAAGGGTTGACAATCAATCACTAACGGTTGACATCAATATACAATATAACTCTCCAGTGGTTGGAATCAATGACAACCAACAATACATACCAACTATCCATCAACCTAATCCAATAGTATGACATAATTCTTTCCTGAAGAAGCTCTATGGAATAGATAAAAGGACTTCCAGTTGAGCATGAAGACATGAATATGGTGTTTGAAAAGAAGAGCACCAGAAGGATAACAAGCTTCGAAAGCAAGGGCAAGGAGATTTTTAAAGAATTTTGGATTGTAAATTGTATATAATGCACTGAGGATATTGCATAAATAAGGGGGAGGGGAATGAAATACCCTAGGTTGATCTCTTGTTATAATTGTACATATTTTTTATAGGCTGGTGAGGCATCATATTATAGGTTAGAGTACCTATGTGATTATTAGGCCAGAGATACTAGATGCTAAAATTCCAGTGAGCATATTATTGTAACATATAATCATTCATAATATTAATAAAAATACCTCACTACTATAGACCAAACAAACAAAAGGGTATGGGGGGATAAACTCCACTAGAAAGGGAAAATGAGGGCTAAGAGTCTAAGGTTAAGGGGTTAGGTCAAGGGACTTAGGCCTAGGAATATAATAGTATTATTCTTAAGTCCTAAATTCATATAACATTATGTTGTGTTATCTTAATCTCCCAAACAAAAGGGAACGCATTACATAAAGGGGGGAAATCTAGTCCTTTATGTGCCAAGTGTCACATATGGCACATTGTTGGCACAGGGGCAGACCTAGGGTTCAATGCTCAAGAGAGCACCAACAAAACCCTAACTACCGGCCCTTTTGGAAACACCTGCAAAGCATATGAAGTCTCACCCGAGGTAGAAGCAGGGGTAGTTGAATGACTCATATGTATGCAACCTTATATGGGACAAAGATCTTTGATTATAACACCTTATCAAAGCACTTAGCAATTACAGTTCATCAGTATTAAACCAGTATCTAATTCGCAGAAAAAACCCTAATTACAGAGCATAGAAGTATTCAACCAAATCTAGTATGTTCAATCACTAAGCACATCTACTTAGGTCATATCTAGCATTCATCCATATTATTAAGCACCTAGCATCAACAAATCTATATATCATTCATCTATATCAAAGCATATAAACAAGTAAACATATAAACACATTAATACATTGCACAAATCAACCATAACAAAAGATATACATTGTTCACCCCCACCCTGGGGCTACATCCACCAACTCTTATTCTCTTTATTATCTCCTGTCAAGCTTCTTACAAGCACAAAGCATCAGAACACTACTCTGCATAGGACACATGATCTGTGCGCACTTCACTAGATCCTCCTTCCCCAAGTAGATCTAGGCATGTAGCCTTACATAGTCTGTCAACAAAGCACTACAGATGACTTGAACTTAGCTCTGCAAGTCTTAATCACGTCTTCTTGCACTTCGCTAGTACTAGCACTCAGCCACCGGTCACTACTTGCATCGCCTAGATTTCTATTTATATATTACAAAATAGGCCTAAGCATGGGTAAACCCATGGGCTGACATCCTCATACTCGTTACATAACCCAAAAATCCCTAAAGAGGGGCTGATATCCCGCGATCTCCGCTTCGTCTTGCACTTCTCCTTCGACAGCCTGTCGAAGTCCCAAAAATAGGTCAAACATGACCAAGGATCCTCAAAACTTGGTCAAGGGCCAACAGGCCCCCAACACTCACCTATGACTCATCCCAAGTCACTCTGATCTGGGTAATTTTTCCTCAAAAGCCTCTGAGATGCTTTGACTTTTTGTTGTGGCATGGCCTCCTGCTCAGTGAACTCTTGGATGAGTTCTTCGTTGACAGGTCCCTCTAAGCGTTGTTCAGCCACAGTGACGACTTGCTCCAGTTCTTCTCCTCGGCCTTCGATCTCTGAGAAAAGTTGGCAAGCCTTATCTTGTATAGGTTAGAGCCTCTGAGTCACTTCCATAACTCTTCTTTGAATGGTCTGGAGCTATTTTTGAGCAGTGCGCTGCTCTTGGGATCGCTTCATCCTTTCAACAGCTGACAGGGGCTTCAACTGTGCCTATATTGTTTCTGCTTGTTGCTTCGCCTCCTGGAGCTATGACTCCAATGCCTTCAGTTATGGGTTCTTAGTGATTCACTCATAAGTCTGGGCATTGCGATCACTTAGTTGTTTATATTCCATGGCAAGGGCCTTTATTCTCTCAACTGCGCTTCGGGTAGTTGCTTCTCTATGATCCCTCACCTCCTGCGGAGTGTCAGGTACTTTTAAGAGCTCTAAGTCTGCTATTCATTATTGTAGTTGATGGATCAGTTCCGCAAGCTGCTCTACTTGATGTTTGACTTAGTATTCTACCTTCGTCTCTAAAACTGTCACAGATCGAAGTGATTTGTTGATTTCTTCTTTCACTTTGCGTTGCTCTGTGAGAAACTATTCTTTTTCTTGTTGAATCTGTTCTTTCTCCTCTTCAAACTTTTTCTGGAGAGAAACCTTCTCCTGCTCCACAACTCGATGTTGTTCTACGACTACTTCTTGCACTTTCTTCAAGGCCTGGGTGGCTTGTTTTGTTTCTTCCTGTGCGCGACGAAGGCAAGCTTCGGTTGCATAAGCTAGTCTATGGAGTTGGGCTGGCTCATCTCCCAACTCTGGTTCTTTTGACAGAAGAGGTGCGGTGGACATTGCACGACTGGACTAAAGATCCCATTGTACCCCTCGGAGTTAGACCTCGATTATGTCATACATCTCCTCCTGCTTGGCTTCTTGTTTCTCCAAGATTTCCTATGAGGCGTCATTTTTGTTGGCACAGGGGCAGACCTAGGGTTCAATGCTCAAGAGCGCACCAAAAAAACCCTAACTACATGCCCTTTCGACAACACCTATGAAGCAGATGAAGTCTCACTCGAGGTAGAAGAAGGGGTGGTTGCAGGACTCAAATGACTGCAACCTTAGCTGGGACACAAATATATGATTATAACACCTTATCAAAGAACTTAGCAATTACAGTTCATCATTATTAAACCAGTATCTACTTCGCAGACAAAACCCTAATTACAAAGCATCACAATATTCAACCAGATCTAGTATGTTCAAGCACTAAGCACATCCACTTAGTTCATATCTAACATTCATCCATATTATAAAGAATGTAGCATCAACAAATCTATCTATCATTCATCTATATCAAAGCATCTAAACAAGTAAACATATAAACACATCAATACATTTCACAAAGCAACCATAACACAATATATACATGGTTCACCCCCACCCTGGGGTTATGTCCACCAACTCTTCTTCTCTTTATTATCTTCTATCAAGATTCTTACAGGCACAAATCATCAGAACACTACTTCGCATAGGTTAGGAAATCTGCGCGCACTTCGCCAAATCCTCCTTCCCCAAGTAGATCTAGGCATAGAGCCTTACATAGTCTATGCACAAAGCACTACAGATGATATGCACTTAGCTCTGCAAGTCTTAATCATGTATTCTTGCACTTAACTAGTACTAGCACTCAGCCACCGGTCACTACTTACATCGCCTAGATTTCTATTTATATATTACAAAATCGGCATAAGGATGGGTAAACCCATGGGCCGACATCCTCATACCCGTTACATAACCCAAAAATCCCTAAAGAGGGATCAATATACCGTGATCTCCGCTTTGTCTTGCACTTCTTCTTTGACAGCCTGTGGAAGTCCCAAAAATAGGTCAAACATGACCAAGGATCCTCAAAACTTGGTCAAGGGCCAACAAGCCCCCAACACTCACATGTGACTCGTCTCAAGTCACTTTGATATGGGTAATTATGCCTCAAAATACTCAAGATACTTCGACTTGTTTTTGTGCCATGGTCTCCTGCTCAACGAACTCTTGGATGACTTCTTCGTTGACAGGTCCCTCTAAGCATTATTCAGCCGCAGTGACGACTTGCTCCAGTTCTTCTCCTCGGCCTTCAATCTCTGAGAACAGTTGGCAAGCCTCATCCTGTATAGGTTAGAGACTCTGAGTCACTTCCATAACTCTACTTTGAATGGTGTGAACCTGTTGTTGAGAAGTGCGTTACTCTTGGAATCGCTTCATCCTTTGATGCAGGAGCATCACCCAAGACACGCGAGCCAGCATGGAAGACAACGAACAGCTGGACGAGTCCAGCCGAAAATTTTTGAATTCTCATTCAAAATGATGAGCCAATGTATAAATGCACCATTTATGGAAAGCGCCTTTGTATATTATATCAGACCTCGAGCCATACGCTCTTGTCTGAAGTATATAAGGAGGCATTTAATCTAGTTAATGCAAGTAGGTAGGATTTATTTCTAGATTTGACAGTTTTAGATGGAAGGAGGGAAAACGGATATAGACACCCTCACTTGTACATTGTAAGAGGATTCATTCATTCAGGAGAGTTGGAAGAGCTGCAGAGAATTGTATGAAGAACACCCATGTACCGATATTGAATTAATAGAATGAAACTTTGATTCAATTCATGGTCTGTGTTGTTTTCTCTGTATGTTGATGTTATGCTCCTAATTGTCTGTTTCTTGTCATGCATTTGCTTTTATATGTTGTGTATGTGATTTCATGGTTAAATTGAAGTCTGAGAGGATGAGAGAATGAGTTTAAATTGTTTCTCTAAGTGAGCCAGAAGATTCCTGCAAGGAGTGCAGTCGAAGAGTCTGCAAGGAGTGCGTTGACGGAAGGGTTCGCTTAGAGGTAGCTTTTGTTCTCATTTCCTCGAGAGTGCAGATAGGCACAGTGCCATGCAAGGAGTGCGCAGGCCAAGCNGTGATTCTGAGCAAAATATTGAAGGACTGTTGCTGCAGGTGTATGCAGGGTCAAAAAACTTCAACACTTAGACAAGGTTGAAGGTTTGTCGCAAGGAGTGCGCGCAAAAAGTTCTCATAAGTACTTGTGCAGTCGAGAACAAGCTCAGGAGGAATAAACCTTCAATATCACGGAAGGATAAGTGCAGGGAGATACTGTTGAAACCCTGATAGAAGCGTCACAGGATGGCGAGAGGGTGAACAAGTCTTCACGGAGGAAGCACTTGATTCGTCTCGCAGAAAACATCTAAGGAAGGACGGACGGTTGAAATCTCCTGGAGATATTTCACGAAAATCCGAGGACCGTTAGATCTTGCAAAGGTGCAAGAAGGTTACAACGAGGACACCCAAGTGTTCGAAGCTCAGGAGGGAGTAGAACCATCGATCCGAGGCAGAGGGAGCCATTGGATCTGCACGTGACATTGCATATCGGGGATTCGCGAGGTGAAGTCCCAAGTTTGCGCAACAAATATTGCGATATCGCGAATAGAAATATCCCGATAGGCTCAGAACCGTCGATCGTGTGGGACGCGTGTCAGGAGATCCCGAAAATTTGGGGATCGGAGAATCGGGGTTTGCAAGAGCAGAGGAAACTTGCAACGTGAAGTTGTGAAGCACGATATCCCGATGGTGACGTAAGCCGTGTGGGACCACAAATCAGTGGAATACAGGTGGCAGAGATCAAAGATCTAACGAGTTCGGGGCTCGCAAATAAAAAGACCAAATATTTGAAGGTTCAAGTCGTGAGGTGCGAGGTGGCGAAGGTGCGACAGGAGAATCTCGGAGTCTCATCACATCGGGACTCGGAAGATGGAAAAGTCAGTGGTTAAGTTCACCAGTAGCGAAGGCATGAGGTGACGAGTCACCGAAGTGCGACGGGGATCGCATCAGCGCTCGGCACATCGGGGCTCGGGAGTCGGAGAGCCAAGCATTTGGTCTCGCGGGTAGAGAAGCCGCGATAGGGCGAAGTTACGATAGAGCGGGAGTCCCGATAGGAGAAAGTCAGCGAATTGACCAGCCATCGGGTCACGGGGNTTAGCTCTTCGAGCCATCGAAGGAGAAGGTCCTGTGGGAGCGATCGTGCTCCGAAGAGTGCGGTTGCGTCATCCTTTCAACAGCTGACAGGGGCCAACTGTGCTTATATTGTTTATGCTTGTTTCTTCGCCTCCTGGAGTTATGACTCCAGTGCCTTCAGTTATGGATTCTCAGTGAGTCACTCATAAGTCTGGGCACTGTGATCACTTAGTTGTTTACATTCCATGGCAAGGGCATTTATTCTCTCAACTGTGCATCGGGCAGTTGCTTCTCTTTGATCCCTCACCTCCTGTGGAGTGTTAGGTACTGTTCAGAGCTCTAAGTCTGTTATTCGTTGTTGTAATTTTTGGATCGCTTCCGCAAGCTGCTCTACTTGATGTTTGACTCGGTATTCTACCTTCGGCTCTAAACTTGTCACAAATCGAAGTGCTTTGTTGACTAATTCTTTCGCTTCGCGTTGCTCTGCGAGAAACTGTTCTTTTTCTTGTTGAATATGTTCTTTCTCCTCTTCAAACTTTTTATGGAGAGAAACCTTCTCCTGCTCCACAACTCGACGTTGTTCTAAGACTACTTCTTGCACTTTCTTCAAGGCCTGGGTGGCTTTTTCTGTTTCTTCCTATGCGCGACGAAGGCAAGCTTCGGTCGCATCATCTAGTCTGTGGAGTTGGGTAGGATCATCTCCCAACTCTAGTTCTTTCGATGGCAGAGGCATAGTGGACACTGCGCGACTGGACTGAAGAGCCTACTATACCCCTCGAAGTTAGACCTCGATTTTTTCATACATCTCCTTCTTCTTGGCTTCTTGTTTCTCCAATATTTCCTACGAGGCGTCATTTTTGTTGGCACAGGGGCAGACCTAGGGTTCAACTCTCAAGAGTGCACCAAGAAAACCCTAACTACCGACCCTTTTGGAAACACCTGTGAAGTAGATGAAGTCTCACCCAAGGTAGAAGCATGAGTGGTTGCAGGACTCAGATGACTGCAACCTTAGCTGGGACACAAATCTATGATTATAACACCTTATCAAAGCACTTAGCAATTACAGTTCATCATTATTAAACCAATATCTACTTCACAGACAAAAACCTAATTACAGAGCATCACAATATTCAACCAGATCTAGTATGTTCAAGCACTAAGCACATCCACTTAGTTCAGATCTAGAATTCATCCATATTATTAAGAATGTAGCATCAACAAATCTATCTATCATTCATCTATATCAAAGCATATAAACAAGTAAACATATAAAAACATCAATACATTGCACAAAGCAAACATAACACAAGATATACGTGGTTCACCCCCACCCTGGGGCTACGTCCACCAAATCTTCTTCTCTTTATTATCTTCTATCAAGATTCTTACAGGCATAAAGCATCAGAACACTACTCCGCATAGGACAGGAGATCTGCACAGACTTATCCTCCTTCCCCAAGTAGATCTAGGCATAGAGCCTTACACAGTCTATGCACAAAGCACTACAGATGACTTGCACTTAGCTTTGCAAGTCTTAATCACATATTCTTTCACTTAGCTAGTACTAGCATTTAGCCACCAGTCACTACTTAGATCGCCTATATTTCTATTTAGATATTACAAAATAGGCATAAGCATGGGTAAAGCCATGGGTCGACATCCCCATACCCGTTACATAACCCAAAAACCCAAAAATACCTAAAGAGGGTCGAGATCCCACGATCTCTACTTTGTCTTGCGCTCCACCTTCGACATCCTATCAAATTCCCAAAAATAGGTCGAACATGACCAAGGATCCTCAAAACTTGGTCAAGGGCCAACACACATGCATATATAATTTGTGGATATAGCATAATTTAGGGGGATTCCTTCATTATTTTTCCATCATTTGTACCTGGAATTTATACTCTACAATCGTACCTATATTAGGGAAGCATGGGAGCATTTTTTAGGTGGAATTGAACTGAAGAAGTGAGTTTTAAGGCTTGAAATAATTCTCTCCATGTAAGAGAAATTTTAGGAATGGTCTCCCAAGGTGCCAAGCTATAGTTTCAAGGCTCTAATACTTCTTTTATGGCATGTTGCTAAAGCCCTGGAAGGGAAGTGGGGCAGTCGAAGCACTATTGAGTAGAGAAGGGGAACACTTCCTAGGGTGGGATAGGCATGTGGGGAATGAGGTACTCTAGGATGTCTTCCATAGTTGGCACCTTAGTCTAAGATTTTGGATGTTGAAATACCTTAGCCTGGCTTAGGATTCATTTTCCCTATTGTAGTTTTATCCCCATCTTGGGGGTGACTCACTACTAAGATTTATGAGCAGTGTGGTCTAAGGATGCGAGGAACGTGGAAGGTCTGCATGCAGTTGGTGTTTTATTCTTAAGATAAGTGTCTCTCATGTTCTTTTTTTAATTATTGTAGTATGAATTATGATGTTTCTGTTATGGAATCTATGTTATAATTATGTTTATGAATTATTATTGTTTTCTTGCATAACGTTGTTCATATGTAGAGTTTACTGTAATTTTCAATGGTGTTAGATTATGGAATTTTCGTGTGGCATTGTCGATCTTGGGGTTGGGGATGTGTTGGGGTAAGAAAAAGGTATAAATATTCTCCTTGTTACTTTGGTTTATGATATATTCTTTGTTGACTTTTCTATTTAGTTTTAAGTAATTAGGGAAGAAAATGGTTAAAAGCTCTTAGGAAGTAATATTAAATGATATTAGATATGTTCTAATCTTTGGTTTGAATTGTTTTTATTTCATGCAGAAATGGAAAATTGTTTTCAATTGACGATAATCGAGAATATCATGAAGATGCACAGACCATTGAAGATCGAAGAAATCAGGCACAAAATGGTTCAAAGGAACATCGATTTTTATCTTGCAATCTTCAAAAATAGTAAAAGAAATCCTGAGGATCTCTCGATCCTCAGGATAGCTTAATTTACTTATCTTGTTGTAATATATAAATAAGAGTGAACGATAGAGAGGGATACCATAATTCAGATCTCTTAATTGTTGATACTCTGTACAACAATCCCATTGTAAATGACTTATCAATTATGGAATTAATGGAAGCTTCAAGCATTTTGATCATTTCCGCGTACTGAGTTTTTCATAGCAGTATCTTCTGAAGACCATGGGCCCAGATGACGGGAGCTACTGTCTTATTTGTAATCTTATCAATTATGTTATAATTATGTGATTTAATACTTCTTTCAACAGTTAGAATAGATTCATTAATGTGTTGATTCTTTTATGAATTGTTTGTGTTATTCCATTCCTAGAGAGTAGATGTTCTATTTGAACATTATCGATTGTTGTTCCATTCCCATTTGCTGTCAATTTATCGCTTGTGACTTCCTTTCAGTTAAATTCACATTGTTTGTTCCTTTCATTTAATTCACATTTGTTGTTCCTTTCATTTAAATCACATTTGTTGTTCCTTCTTAAATCTCAGTAGATTGATGTTCCTTTTCAACAGGTTAATTAATCACTATTCTTTGAGAGATTGATTCATTAGTGTTTTTGTAGATTAAATTGTTGTTTCTTGGATAGATGAATGAGTTCAATAATCAGTTGATGTTTTGTTTCATGGTGTGTTATTTCTCATAATATATTTTCTGTTGATTGAGTTAGTAGTTTCAGAGTTAGTAGTTAATGTGTGAATAAATTGATTATTAAAGTGATTTAGATAGACCCAAATTTGTTGTAACTAAACTATGTACACAATTTACACCTCTACAACTTATCTGCATAGATTTTGTGGACAATCTTGAGAGAAAAGACAAATCCTCGGTTGATAAAATTATTGTCAGACTAAGGTTGTTTTTAGGACATCTTTAGAGACCAACAAGATGTTACATTCCTAGTTGGTGTATCCTATGTCATCAAGTAGAAGAAACCATTGTACATTTATTGATGACCTGTCCTTATACAAAAGAGGTATGGGCAGAGGTGGAAAGGATGTCTAGATTAAGAAATTCCTAGGAAGATGAAGACATAGAAGAGGCATTTATATCCTAGTATACAAAAAAGGATACCAAGAAGATTAGAGCACTTCCTCTTAACATAACTTGGAGAGATTGGTTAACTAGGAACTTGAAATCGTTTGAGGGAAAAGAGACATTACCTCTCAAATGTGTTGTCTAGGCTCTTGACATATTAAATGATTGCCCACAGATTTAGGATAAAAAAATACTTCATGAGCTTAAAGAAGAGGTAATCAATAAGGGCATCCCATGGGCATACTTTGATGGTGCCTTGCGAGGATCCCTTCTAAGGGATGATCAGGGGGTATTTTAATCTATATTCAAATCATAGCATTTCATTGAAAGCTAGAATATCTCAGGAAACTAACAATTATTGTGAAGTGATGGCTCTCAAACTAGTTTTGGGGCCAGATCAAGGGTTTGGTGTATCACAAATTCAATTATTGGGTGATTCACTATGGGTTATTCAATATATGTTCAATGAAACAATACTAAGGAATTTCACTTTACAACCATTGTGTGATTATGTACATCTTCTAATTATAGCTTGCTCACACATCTCTTTGTTTAACATATCTAAGGATAGGAATAGGATAATAGAAAAATATGGGCTATGATTAGATAGAGGAACTTGGATTATATCAACACTCCAATATGGGCACACAACAAAATATACTCATGAACCTTGGATCTAATTGATACAACTATAAAATATTGTATAAGACAAAGGACAATTTCAGGATTATAGTCATGGTTTTTTTGTGATAGGATATAGATGTAATATCCTTGCTATAGTTTTTATATATGCTTAAAGATGAAAGTATGAAGAGTTTTTTTGTCGAGTGGCTCAAGTGCCCTCAATGCCTTTGGCATCTGACTATGTAATTTTGTTTATTTATAATAAAATTATATATTTTTTTCTTTGAAAAAAAATATATACTTATTTAAAAGGAACCTAATTGAGATGTACTTTTATAATGCTTACATAAATTCCCACTTTTTAGTTATTATGAAACATACATTTTGATTCCCTCTCTATTAAATTAATTGTATTTTGCTACTTTATTTTCCACCATTTGTTTTTTTCAAAATATGAAAAATCCTACAATATTTAAGGTTAATGGACTAGTCTTTATTGATACAATCTGAAGACACTAACATGCAACAACATTATTGAGTGTAGATAAGACTTGGCCACCTTAAATAACCCTCTTGTGGCCCAGAAGGGTGTACACTTCCACTCATGCTTGGTGCCTATGGGTCTTGGGCCATTAAATTTTTTCCTTGTGTTCAAGGTAGACGAGTTCAAGCAATTTTGGGTCATACTCCAAGATCATTTTTCCATCATTCAAAATATTAATATAGCTCCATTATTATATAATTAATACTTATAAATTTGATTGATTGATTAAAAGCATAATTTTGTGCTATGAATAGTAACGTTGTAATGGTACCATCATAATTTTTTAGTTAAATAATAATGATGAGGTTCCTACCTTGACAAGTGTCCATTCCTCCTCTTCTTCATATTTATTTTTAGAATATGTTTCACAAAGTATAATTAGTTTGTTTGATAACCTAGCGAAACTTTCATTGAAGTAAGTTATATGTCATGTTTAAGAACCAAACTTAAAGGGAAGAGCCATATTTCAATTTGAGGAGTTCATATTCAAGTATCAAATTTAAAGGGAAGAATCATATTTCAAATTGAAGAGTTGATATCATTTTACCCCCTTTAATGTTGACAAGTTAAAATGAACAATTTGTTTCATATGAAAATGAAAAATAAATCAAAATTTCACACATAAAATGACTACTCGTTAACTCATTAATTATGAATAACCTAACTCAGGTCAATATTTGCCGGTTTTATAAACAAAATATTAAACCATAATATGATTATTTAATAGTTATATTTCCACCAATGACGAACATTGTTAGGAATTATGTTTAATAAAAAAATATAATGTTTGTCAATTTTATAAACAAAAGATTAAACCATAATATGATTATATAATAGTTATATTTCCACCAATGACCAAGATTGTTAGGAATTATGTTTAATAAAAAAAGATATAATGTTGCGGTGAATGGTATAATATTCCATTAAACCAATAACCATTATCACAATGAATAATATAATACTCTATAAAACTAATAATTAAGTTATGAATGCCAAATCCAAATTTGATAGGTTAACTCGAGTGGTTAAATATTTTAAGCTTTATACATGAAGTTTTGTGTGTTATCCTTAAACTAGCTACCTCTTTAGTGTGACTCATTTTATGTTCTACCAAATTGAACACTATAATCACTACTTAACACTAGGGTTTCAATAGGTACATGCCTTAAACTAAGGTATAACTTCATAATAAAGGTTTTGTGATTTCATTCATTGAAATTAAGTTGAATATGCATTAAACTTTTTTTCCACAAAAAAATTGTACATTATATTAAGATATATAATCAGTTTACATAGTCATAAAAACAATTACAAACAAATTACAAACAAAGACCTTGCCTTGTGTCTTCTCCATAAAAAAAAAATCAACTACATCTCGTATCGTATCAAAACACAGATGATACCAAATTCCACCATAATAACGGTCCAAAAAAGGATATAATATAACTATCTCCAAAAATACCAAAGTTCAAAGAACTTATTCAAAAAAGTTTTGACACTACATTCATACCACATGGTATCTTCCCTAAACTCATAAAACAGCATGGTTCATGCCTTAAACTGAGTTATAATTTCATTATAAAATTATAGCCTCGTTGTTGGGAATTGGGGCATGCCTTAAACTAAGGTATAACTTCATAATAAAGTTTTGAAATTACATTCTTAGTCGCCATCATTACGTTGCGTGTAAAGGTTTTCCTAAGTTTTATTTAGTTAGTGGCAGAATATTGAAGTGTAAAAGAGGATAATAACAAACGTATTATTGGCGGGAAATCATTGCTTTTATAATTGTCTAACATGTCACGTTTTTCTTCAATTATTTCCTTAAAAACATCATTCCCAAGCACGTCATGATATATAAAGTATGCGAAGAATCTTTATTTTTATATCGATTAAAACTTATGTAATAAAATGTGACCAATTTCGTAGATGATGCATATAGGTCCAAAAAGGAATCAAGACTTTCAAATTTCGTAGATGATGCATATAAGTCCAAAAAGGAATCAAGACTTTCAAATTTGTATATACCAAATGCTTTTAAATTATATTTGCGTCCAAATGTTTTTAAATTATATTTATAATATTGTGGGTTTGTTAATGTAGATATATCATACATTATGAAAGGATGGGCTATTCACGATAGTGTAGTATATAACATCTCGAAGTCAAGCATGCTCACATATTTAAAACTTGGTATGTTTTAAATATTAGATGTTTTTTTAAATAAATTATAAAGATGATATAAGCCATGGAAATGTAAACAAATAACATTGTTATGATAAATTAACATATAAGAACAGCATTGTTATGATAAATTAACATATAAGAACAGCATTGTTATGAGAAATAACATATGATTTAGGGTTTATAATGGTATTTAAGAAAAGAAAA
>SNQJ01S0149062.1:0-44408 GCA_010110895.2 Picea sitchensis
CCCTAGCTTGGATATTTTTGTAACAGAGCGCTGCTCGATTGGAGGTTGCCCCCTCGAAGAGGCCTGTGAACATTGCTATCTGAATCAAGTGTTATTTCTGTTCAAGTGCTATTTCTATTGCTATTTCATATATCATTTATGCGTATTGTGAAGATTATGCTGGATATTTCACTGTTATTCTGTTATTTCTAGCATTTCGTTCCTGTTCTGCATATTTTATATATCTGGTATCTTGCAGTGAAGTGGTTACACATGGGGGAGTACTGTTACAATACCACCGATCACATGTCCATTGGCATGACTCCTTTTCAGGCACTCTACGGTTACGAGGCCATGACTTTTGCAGACGTTGTATTTGGTGACAGTAGGGCACCGAAGGCCAGATATTGGATACAGGACAGCCAGGATATTCTGAGAGCATTGAAGGAGAACATGAGGGTGGCCCAGAATCAATAGAAGATGTATGCGGACAGGCACAGGACCGAGCGCTCGTTCGAGGTGGGAGATTTAGTGTTCCTGCGACTACAGCCATATCGGAAATATTCATTGAAACAGAAGGGGGATGAGAAGCTCAAACCTCACTACTATGGGCCCTATAGGATAGATCGGAAGGTGGGGCAGGTTGCGTACGAACTGGAGCTACCTGAGGGGAGCAAGATTCATAACGTGTTTCATGTATCTTGCCTTAAGTGGGTAATAGGAAAACAGGTGGTTGCCTCACAGGAGTTACCCCCTTTGGATGACGAGGGGCGGTTGGCCACAAGCCCCGAAGAGATTTTATAGGTATGGGAGATGAAGCTCCGTAACAGGGTGGTCAGGGAGTTTTTGGTGAAATGGAAGGATATACCGGTGGAGGATGCTACTTGGGAAAATGAGCAGGTGTTACAATTTCCAGGTTTGAATTTGTTTGAGGACAAGCAAATTTGGGCAGGGAGGACTATAATGTCCCATTTCCCCTAGGCAGTCAGAATACCATGGTGGTTTACACAATTTCCCATAAACCATTAGACGGATGAGTTAGGGAAATGATATTGGTAAAGTCACTTTCGAATTATAAAGTGAAACTTAGGAAAAGTGAGTTTATTAATATTAAACCCCTCTTTGAGGGTATTTCTCTCCAATTATTAATTAAATGAATATTTTTATGGAGAAAAAGAAAAGTGAAAGAGAAAAAGGACGGTGGAGGGTTGGAAAGGCATTATTGACTATTCATTTCAGAAATTNTATAAAGTGAAACTTAGGAAAAGTCAGATTATTAATATTAAACCCCTCTTTGAGGGTATTTCTCTCCAATTATTAATTAAATGAATATTTTTATGGAGAAAAAGAAAAGTGAAAGAGAAAAAGGACGGTGGAGGGTTGGAAAGGCATTATTGACTATTCATTTCAGAAATTGAGTTTTGGGAGACAAGCTCGGTGAGAAAACGAGGGTTTCAGCTGGAAACCCACTTCGGCACTCGGATTCGGGAGATTCAAGAAGCCATTCCGGCTTTTCATTTGCAGACATTGGCATTGTGATTCAAAGAACTTAATTGAAGAAGGGATTTCATTTGAAGATTTGGCAAGAAGGGGCATTTTCTCTTTGGCACGAGTTGATAGTTTGGGCGTTCCTTGACCTGGGTGCATCCCTCATTACTTAGCTACGTGTTGAGAATTGGAGCTGAGTTGAGCCTCTTCCTAGGCATGGAATCGTGGCCATCTTTCTGCTCATCATTTATTGGCTGTGTGGTATACCTTGCTGGTCATTTTACCTTAGCTACAAGTGTTGCGTGTGGATCCAAGGG
The DNA here is from genome assembly GCA_010110895.2 of Picea sitchensis. Taxonomy (NCBI): domain Eukaryota; kingdom Viridiplantae; phylum Streptophyta; class Pinopsida; order Pinales; family Pinaceae; genus Picea; species Picea sitchensis. Next base: position 1,785 of record SNQJ01S0149062.1, read on the forward strand.
GCTGCATGGAGGCAAAAGGTTGTTTCTATTGGATGACTTCCCTTTGTGGACTATGCCTTGCATGTAGAGGGGCGTACCATTGAAGGGGAGGCTTTTGAATCATTGGGAATCGATGGCAGGGACCAGAACCACCTGAATCGACCCTTTTATCAGTTCATGGGTACAGTTTTGGGTTAATTTTCTTATGGCTGTATGAGATGTGATACTTCCAACTTCCAACAGCAGACATATTCATCATTGATGAGAGGTATTCCTACCTCATTCTCATTATAATTGGTTCAGCAATATTATTCAATAAAGAACTGCCATTATTTAGTCAATTTGCTCCTTCAAATGTGATCTTTTTTCATTATAATTTTATGGGTTTTGCTTAATAATGAAACAACACCTTATGCATTTCCCTGGGGAGGTATAAGGGACTAAAAGACCACCAAATCAGCAAGAAAAATGTAGAAACACACTACTGTCCATTAAAATTTCATCTTCAGCAGTCAAATACCCAAGCATGCAAAGTGTTTGATGAAAGTCCAACACCAAAACTAGAAGGGTCTTTCCAATTTTTGCAACATAGAATATTTCATCTTCTGAATGGTTTCCCAACTCTTTGTCATGCATCGCAGGCTCTGCAATAGTCCTTAGCATCTCTGTGTAAGGTAGGCCACCAAAAGTCAGCTTGAAGAACCTTCTGCACAGTGGATTTCCCTGTGTAGTGATCTCCTACAATGCCTTCATGAGCTTCGGCGAGGATTAATTTTCTTTCAACCTCCATAACACACCTCCTTAGTATCGCATCAGGTCACATCTTGTATAGCTATCCCACGATAAGAGAAAAGTTTGCATCACGCACTACTAGATGTTTCTTCTGGGTGATTGTATATTCACTCAATGTCATTCTTGTTGACACGAATTGGAATATCTCTGCGAAGTGGTCATCAATATTTCTAATGGATAGGAGTTTTGCATCCGATAGTGTATCCTCCAAAATAGTGGGCTCTTATCCATGTTCCAACCTCAACAAGTGGTCAGGACCTTTGTTCATTCTCCCTAGCTTAACTACAATCTCAAAATCATATTCCTGAAATAGCAGAATCCATCTATATATTATTCCCCCCAACATTGGCTTGTTGACTAGGTATTTCAGCGCGGACTGATCAATAAACATTTTAAAGTGTCCTCCCAACAAGTAGTGGCGGAACTTATACAATTCATAAACCATAGCTAACCCTTCTCTTTCAGTGGTGGTGTAATTGATCTCAGCTTTTGATAGATTCCTGCTAGCAAAGGATAACGGGTGGTCGATGTCTCATGTTCCTGGTTGTGCTAACACAACTCCTAATGAAATAGAAGATACATCGACATGCACATGAAACTCTTTACTCCAATTTGGGAAAACCAGAATAGGCATAGTAACCATTTTCTATTTCAGTGTGTCGAAGCTATGTTAGCATTCTTCTTCAAAAGATTCTCCATGGCTGTTGTAATATGGGCATAGCCTTTAATGAACTTCATGTAATATCCTATGTGTCCCAACGTAGTGCGCAACTGTTCGACTGAAGTAGGAGGGGGTAGATCAACTATGATGTCAATTTTAGATGGATCTACCAGCAATCCCTGCTTGCATACAATATGACCTAACAAAACTCAAAATGGTGAAAATAAAATGCACTTCTTCAGATTTAAGGAAATCTGACACTGCCTGCACTTGTCCAACATTAGCCTTAAACATTTGATATGATTTTTCAATAAACTAAAAACAGTCGAATCATAAAAGTATGCTTCTAGAAACTTATGTAGGAACTCCTTGAATTCTTTGACTACCACCCTGGAAAATATGGTTGGGGCATTCTTCAATCCAAATGGCATTAATGTATATTGGTAGGATCCCCATTCTTTGGCAAAGGTAGTCTTATGACGATCTTCCTTGGCAATCTAGATCTAATGGTATCCTGAAAATCCATCTGTAAAAGAATATACTTCCTGACCTCCTACATTATCTAACACTTCGTCAGTGAATGTCGTAGGGAAGGGGTCATGCAAACAAGCACCATTCATCTTCCTGAGACCTACACAGATCCTGATATCTCTTGTCTTCTTGTCTTGTACTACCATAGGGCTAATCCATTCCAATTCTTTGACAAGTTCTATAATCCTTGCTTCCAACATTCTGTCGAGCTCAATCTTCACTTTCTCTTTATATTTAGGGTTCAATCTGTAGGGTCTCTGCTTGATTGGTCTTGCATCTAGTTTCAAAGGGATCCTCATTTCTCCCATAGGCCCTTTAATTCCCTTCATATCAGTGAACTTGGTCGGAAACAAGTCCTGATATTCATGTAGTAACTCGGTGATCTTGTCAATAGTGGCAGCATCCCAATAATATCCAACATTTGCAAGCTTCGGTGTTTCCTCTATTCCAATATTGACTTTCTTGATCTTGATCAGCTATCCAATAAATTGTATCTCAACTCCTTGTCCTTCCACATCTCTCTGGACTTCTTTTCACCTTCCTAGGATCATCGTCTTCATCAACATTGATGTTGTAACAGCCTTGTAGTTTCTAGAGAGGTGTAGTCCATTCATCCTCTTCTTGCTCCAAAGGGAGGCTAGGTACCTCCTCAAATACTTTCTATCTTATAGTATGTAATGCTTGATCTACTGTAGGATATTGGATTTCGAATAAAAAGGTAGTGACAAAGTTATGATTCATACCTTCCCAATCTGTAGTGATGAGGCGCAGTTATACTTGAAGGTACCAGTTGATAGGGATAGTTTCCAACGTGTTTATGAATTTGTGCACCCACTGCTCTTGAGGAATATTGCTTTAGGATTCCTCACAACTTCTCACATGGTCTTTTGGGCAACTTCAACCTGTGTACCTAACTTCGCAGCCATCTACTTGCACTGAGAATCATGTTGTCATCAGAGTATGACATTGTACCCATTATGTAATGTTGTTTTTATGTGTCCCCCACCATCTTGCTAGTGTGGATTTCAAGGCCTCATCCATTTCCAACAAGCATTGTTGCATTGGTACACTTTCTTCAAATTCTGACAAGAATGTTTCTAAAAAATTCATACCATCAAAGGTGGGTAAGTTACTTACTGTTGTGTCCATCCAGCGTACTTCTCTGGTTAATCTAGCACATCTCCTTATAGATACTTCGCACATTTTGTTCTTCTAGTTCTCCAATGCTTCTTTTGAGTCTAATGAACATGCGTTGTCACTTCGCCAGCTCAAATTTCCATCCACCATAGGATTAATTTAATCCTGCTATCTAGTTGTTAATTTGTATATGTTTTCCAGTTCATATGCACGGTCTTCTTCTCTGATGGGCTCAGTGTATCGCAGACCTTTATCGGGATCTAACAGTGCGATGACACTAAGGCCATCTCCTTCAAACTTCATTCTCCTTTTCTTTAAATCAACCACAGTGGAATTATTGAAAGCCCAATCAATTCCTAACAGCGCGGGGTAAGGATAGCTATCATCAACTATCTCAATCACCTTGAAGTCTGCAAATGTCCTCACTCCATCGATTTCCATAGGGACATGTTACAATATTCTGAAAGGGCTTACCTCCTGCTAATTATCCATCCTAAGCCTGATAGGGGAATATATCAACTTAGTTTTTCCCATCAGTGCCCAGGTTTTCTTCATCATGACATTGACCTCTGACCCTAAGTCAAGGACCACATAGTCTATATCATATTCTCCAATATGAGCATTCAGATGTAGTTCCTTATTTTTCCTTCTCTTATTGGATAGTTGATGTAATTCTTTATTCAGTAAAGGATCTACCCTTTCTATCTCATACTATCTGAACAATTTTTGCAGTTCTTGTATAGCTTTCTCATCTTTAATCATCTTTATAAACGTATACAAGAAACTGATAAGTTTACTTGCCTCTTTTCCATCTCCGGGTGAAGCAGATTGGTCGAATACCAAAGGAATTCCACATTCTCTTACTTCTGGTCGTGTATTCAATGAATAGCCTTGGTCTCCCCTGAATTCTCTTCTTGCCTCCTCAAACATTTGTTTTTCTTTCTTTGCATCAAAAGTTTGTGTCTTCTCTGTAGCTTTCCTGACTCTTGATTCTTCTATAGTTTTCCTCATAACATTCTATCTTCTCTTGTAACAGTGCCTCCTTGAGTGATAACAACGACTCTAGGGTCTACTCAGTGAGGTTCTTCTTTGATCAATTGTATCTGTGGGTTCTGCTGAGGTCCCTGTTTCTCTTGAAGTTTAGCCAGCAATGCTCGACATTCCTTGATGACATGCTCGAAAGAGTTGCAATAGCTACAAGTGGTACAAGGGTTCTAACAATCCCTTTCCAAGTGTCTAGGCTATGTGCAGTTATAACAGATTATTTGTCCTCGACCTCAACCCATACCACCTCCTCTTCCTCTTCCTCGGAATCCACCACGAGGGTTGGAGTTTCCTCTCCCAGGGGAGTTATACAGTGTAGTGTTTCCTTCTTTCTATACTTCTCCTTGAATCTTGTATATATCCCTTGACCTTTCATGCATGATATCATAATCCATACAATACCTATCATCATGTCCCATGGACTTATAGAACGTGAAATACAAATTTTTGTGTGTCTGGGCATATTTTTGCAGGTAGTAGCACTCACCAGGGTGATGTTGATTTCTGCATACCTCGCACTAGGGTAGGGTGACTTGCTTCAAAAGGATCGGAGCTCTAGAGGCCAAGAAATCATGGAATAAGGGGCAGTGCTCCTTGTCATGGCCTTCTTATATGCATCTGACACACCAGATGTCTTCTCTTTTATTTTTTCCCTTGTCTTTCTTCATATCTTCAACCTGTAGAGACAAATTGGTTAACTGAATCAAGATTTGACTCATACCTGAGCTGGATTCTCCCATAGTTAATGATTCTAGCTTCATGGCGTTCTTCAGTGCATCAACATTCAAATCAATGTTTTGTTGCATCAGAGGGACTCTGATGTGTGGTAAGAGGGAAGCAATGAACCATTCCTTGTTCTGCTCATCTTGGATTTGAAAACTCAGATGGCCTGTCAAGGTCTTGAATATTTGATCAAACTCCCATACCGGTTCAGCTATTCTCTGGTTGATTTCTTTCAGTTCTGTAATGAACTGCGATTCTGACTTAGGTTTATTGAATTCATCAATTAGCGAAGTCTTAATAGCATTCAGTGGTTTAGGTGTAGATTATTGGAAAATTTTCATATACCAGCTCAATGCGCGATCTCTTAGGGTAGTACTAAACTGAGCTCATTTGGCAGCTTCGTCAGTGATATTCTTAATACTCCACATAGCTTCACAGAGAAACCAGTGTTGTTCAGGATCTTCAGATCCATCTCCTCTAAAGGTGGGTAACCTCATCTCATCTGCCATAGATATTCCTAGGTTCCCTAACTGAGTATGTGATGGACTACTAGTGACAATGCTCTGATGACTTTGGTTACTTTGGTTACTTAAGGCTACTGAAACAACATGAAGAGTATTGGTACTTACTTCGATAGTCGGTGCAGTTCCTGAAGATTCTGGCTCTTCTCGGCGAGATTCCTTTGTCCTAGAATATTCTAAATGCTCCTCATCTGTCAGATCTGCCTCTTCTCCACTGTAGAAACCCTCATCCCTGTAGTTCTACTTAAACAGGTTCGCAAGATGAACTTCTTTGAACGCTCTCCCACTACACGTATGCCCAGCCTCTGTGTCACTATCGTTATCTGAATTCTTGAACATTAGCCTTTTTGGATCCATCTAACTACTATATCTTCAAGATGTTCTTCTCATGCACTAGCATCTTGATCCTCAACTTCAAAAAATGTAAAAAATTTCCTCTGGGTCCCTTAAAGAAATATCTCTCATCTTGGCTATATGAATCTACTCTGTCAACAACAAAATCAGTGATACACCCTCCAATGGTACTATCAAACCAGTGATCTGCTACTCTTGACACAATATTATCAACTCTCTTAACCTTATTGATCAGCGCCAATGTCCAAACCACAGGTGGCCTAGATCTGATCTCAAATTGGGTATCTGCTAACCTAGCTAGACACTCATATAGCTCCTGATGGATTCCTCCAAAGAAAATTTTGTGTATATCAGTAAATATATATCTCTCCAACCAATCCTCTGTACTAAGATTAGGGTTCTTGTTCTAGGCTTCAGTGAAGTCATTTTCTTGGTATTCTATCCACTTCTAAATCTCTGTCTTCGATGAAAACCACCTTGACATTCCCTCAAGAATATTTTGGTCCTGACAACAAAACCATTTGTTAGCACAGGGGCATACCCAGGGTTCAGCTCCAAGAGTGTACCAACAAGCCCTAACTACTGGCCCTTTCGAAAACACCTGCGCAGCAGATGCAGTCTCACCCAAATTAGCTATGGGGGGGTTGTAGGATAGAGATGTATACAACCAAGGGGATATCAATTGGATCCAATACAAAATCAATGCAAAAATTATATATCATTTACCAGTTCAGATCTACTCCATAGAACTATCTATCATATCTAACACCATAATGCAATTAAAAGTATATAAAATGGAAAATAACTCAGCATCAATCACACATGACACCAAAAATATGTGGTTCACCCTCTCTCTAGGGATACATCCACATACCTGTTCTTTATAATATATTAAGATGAAGCATGCAGTTCTTGTCTGTGCTCTCAGCTAGAAGATTGCATTTCTCCTACTCTCTATCTCTCCCCTCCCTGCGCACCCAGTTGTAGGGTTGATATTCGCACCCAACTAAAGATCTTACAATCCCAGAATTCTCAACACTCAACACTTCTCTCTCACACAATAATCCTCACTCGATCACACGATAATAAAGACAACAACAACAACCATAACACCAACCCATCCCAGGTCCTCTAGACCTCTATTTATACATAACAATAGTTCTTGGACACCTTTAGGCTAAAACCTAAGTGTCAAAACCCTAGATACCAAAAACCTAGGTGTCTAAAACCCTAGGTCAACTTGACCCGCTTTTTCAGGGCTTCGCCAGCCTGTCTTTCCTTCCTTCTCGCGCGGTGCTCCAAAGCATCCAATAGTGACTTTTTCCACTTGTTGAGTTGTCCACGGTCCATCTTCCTTATTGATCTATCATCCTCGATCCCTTTTTCCAATGTCTTTCTTTCTCTTACTTCGCTCCATCTTTTCTTCTCTCTTGCTCACTTCGACCCAGCAATCGTCACTGTGTCTTCTGCGCAGTTCATGTTTTTCCTTTTCTTCCTTGATATTCACTTGCTTCCATAACCAAGGGCCAACACACATAAAATACACATTTATGTATATTTAAGTGAATATTATAATGTCAACATCTAAGGAATATGGCTTGTAGATGTGTCAGATGATCTTGACGTCACATGTAATGTGTAGGAAAATCATCAAGATATGGTTGAACAATATGCTTAATGTCGTGAAATGCATAAGACATATCTCGTTGAAAAGTAGCACCAGTGTTCTTAAGTCCAAAAGGAATATTTCGATAGGCAAAAGTACCCCAAGGAAAAATTAAAGCAGTTTTATGTTGATCCAATGGTAGTATGTTTATTTGATTATAGATGGAAAAACCATCCATAAATGAGAATATTTCACTGTCGGCACAATCATTGACTATTTGGTCGATAAAAGGTGTTGGATAATTGTCTTTCAGACAAGCCCTATTAATATCCCTATAATCAACACATACAAGGATTGTTCCTTGTTTCTTCCCAACAGGAACAATATTGGAAACCCAATCAGTCATAGGTACAGGATAAATAAAACCTACTTTAAGAATTAGTTTTTCAAATTTAGCTTTAATTGAAATGAATTTTCATGGATGAAAATGATGAATCTTTTTTCGAACAGACTTGGCTTTAGGATATGTCTTAATTTCGTGAATGACAATCTGTGGGTCGATACCAGGTATTTCCTCATAAGACCAAGTAAATGCATCTCGAAATTCTTTGAATAGGGATGTATAAGTTCGAATTTCATCAGACGAACAAGAGGAACTTATATAAATGTTTTCCACGACCTCATGGTTTACTTATATATTGATTGGTATAGTAATGGATATTTTTCCTAAATTCCCTTCAGAGAAAACATCATGGATTAAGATGGTATTTTGGGAAACCTCAATTACCGCAGATGGAAATGAAGATTCTAAATGACTCTCAATAGTCTCGAGCTTAGGGAGAAACAAGGAATGATGATGAATATCATCCCATGGAGTTTCTTCCAGAGACATAATCTCCATGATACTTTCATCAGTAGGGAAAGTATCATCAAAAGGATTAGGAGATGTAGTAGAAATAAGCCAAGAGAATTGAGAGTATGCATCTAAAATCAGATTTCTTCGGTCATCAGTATCAGAACTAGAAACATAGGTATATTGGATGGCTTGATAAGCCAACTCAATAAGACTAAGAGGCATTTGGTCACCATATTTTTCATATTGTGTAGGACTTGGTACTACCCAAGGATCATATGATTCAAGGGAAATGTTGGGCGGTGGGAGCGGAAAATTTCCCATTAGTGATTAATCTTTTTAAAGACCCACTCCAACATCCTCATAAGAAAATGAGATTTTTTATATTAAATGAACATTACCAATGCGTGAATCAGAATTAGATTAGGCAAGCTGGTCTACCGTGATAATTTTTCCTTAATGAGGGAAACGAAGTACTTGAAACAAGGTATAAACCACAACGAACATGAAATAAATCCGTCTACAACCTAGAAAAAGGTTATAGTCAAGGGGTGAATCGACCACTTCTACTTCAACAATAACTATTTTACCTTCTAATTCTATTGGCAATGCATTGAGCACTCCAAAGGGTTTAAATCCTCTATTGTCAAATGATTTTAACGTATTAGGTGATTGATTGAGTGAAGGAGAACCGACATCTTTCCAAAAACTTATGGAAATTACACAGGTTGAGGCTCCTTTGTCAATAATGTCAGGAAATGAGAGACACTTCCACACTAAACCTATCATAGGAGAAGAATAATTTAATCAAGAATGTAAATGACAAAGAAATCACACAGTACATAGATATTTTACCCAGGAAAACCAACAGTCCTTGATCATTTTTCTTTCTTGTTGTATTATTCAATATGAATAAAAGGTTACATGTCTAACCTTGGTCCACACCTAATACACAATCGACATAATACCCTCTTTCTTGTGCAAGAACAAACTTGTAATCAATTTGGCTTACATTTGCATGACCAACAACCTACATCTAAATATTTCTCTAAAGACTTGCTATCCTACGATTCATTGATTCATTCATTAGTGTTTTCAGCCTTAGAACATGCCTATTTATAGGCTTTACAAAAGGAAAAACCCTAAAGACTTGGTGCCTAAAAATGGTTACAGATCCATGCAGATCATTGGCTACAAATCCTGCAAATCTCAGGATTTTGTTACAGTCGACTCCGAGTCATATTACCAATCAACTACCAGTCAACCTTCATTCGGTCTTCAGTCAGTCGCCATACGTCTACCTGTCAAAATCATGTTGGTTGACCTCTTTGAATTGATGTCAATGATTTTACCATGTCTAACTTCCTCTACCTTCAACTTCGACTTTATCTGGTCGATTCACCTCGACCTTTGACTTGTTTTCGATCCACCTTGACTTCGACCTTCAGTCGATTCACCTCGACTAGAATTTCACCGCAAAGAATATAACAACCCAACATTTTCCCACTTGTTGTCTTCTTTGTTGAAACAGGATATTCCTAAAATTTCATTCACATACCCATGGAAGCAATGCCCATTGCCTCTTTGCACCAAGAGAACTTCACAACACTCACAGACTTGGTCAACAAGTCTGCTATGTTTTCCAACATGTCTACTTTCTCCAGTAGCACCTTGTTACTTTCCACCATGTCTCTTACGAAATGGTATTGTAAATCAATGTGTTTAGTCTCCGAATGATAAGCATGGTTATTTTCTAGAAATATCACACTTTGACTATCACAACTTACCTTCATATCTCTCTACTCAAACTCGATTCCTGAACACAGCCTTTGCATCCATACCAGTTATTTTCTTCCATGAGTGGTTTCCATGTATTCAACTTCTTTTTTTGACAAGGCTACAACCACTTGTCACTTACTCATCTAGCTTATTTCTCCACCGAACATCTTGAAGACATATTTGTTTGTCTACCTTCGTTGATCCAGATCTCCAGCCTAGTCGGTGTCGAAAAAGACATGTATATTTAATTTGCCATTGTCGCCTCTAGGTCTTCCTTGGTAGCATATAGCATAGTCCTTTGTTCCACACAAATACCTGAATACTCTCTTAACATCAATCCAGTGCTCCTTTCCAGGTGTCTACATGTACATTCTCAACACTCCCACTGCATGGGTAATGTATGGTCGAGTGAAAACCATCGCATACACTAGACTACCAACAACACTTACATAGGGAACGTATTCCATGTCCTCTATTTCTTCTTGTGTCTTTGGACACTATTCAACAATAATCCTTTCTCCCACAAGAATTGGCACCTTCACTAGTTTGCAATCCTTCATGTTGAACCGTTTCATAAATGTTTCAATATACTTCGTCTGATTCAACCATAGATTTCTAGTGGCTCAATCTCTCTTAATATTCATTAATATAATGAAGTTAGTTGCACCAATATCCTTAATGTTGAACTTGAAGGATAACTACTTATTCATCTCATTTATTGCGTCCATGTTGTTTCCAATCAACATGTCATTGACATACAAAGCTACATATATGAAACACCCACCTTCTTCCTTGGAATATATGAAGTGATCAACTTTTCTTGTCACAAATCCTAAACTAAGGATGTATGTGTTGAACTTTTGGCACCACATCCTTGGTGATTGTTTTAGACCATAGAGGGATCTTTTTCAGTTTGCACACCAACTCTTGCTTTCCCTTTAATAGAAATCCTTGAGGCTATTTCATGTAGATTTATTCTTCGAGGTCCACATGTAGGAACATTGTATTCACATCCATTTGTTCTATTTCTAGATTGAATGTTGCATCTAGAGACATTAGTACTCTAATGGAATTTATTTTTTCAATAGGGGAAAAAATATCATCGAATTCGACTCCCTCGACTTGGGAATAACATTTTTCTACTAGTTGAGCTTTGAACTTCTCAAATTTTCCTGTGACATTCATATTCTTCTTGAATACCCATTTTCTATCGATGGTATTTCTTCCACTAGGTAACTTTACTAAATACCATGTCTCATTCTTGTGCAAGGATTCCATCTCTTAGACCATAGAATCCTTCAAGAGTTTACTGCTGAGTCGACTTCCTCACCGACCAACTTGCGATCATCGTCGATGGAAGTTATCACAAATGTGGGATGGAAGTTGAGTGGACTATACCTTTCGATTGGTTTTCTTACTCTTTCTGACCTCCTTACCACCGGATTTTGTTGTTCCACCTCTTCCTTAGATTCAGTCGACTCATCTGAATCATATTCTTCATTCCTCAGTTCAAAACGCATTGTCTCATGATTATTCTTGGTCTGAACAACTTCTTCAGGATCAGACTTACCTCGGACTTCTATGAAGAGCACATATTGATTGTACATTGTTCTCCTTGATGCAACATCCCAAAGCTTATATTCTTTCATTCCTTATTTATATCCAATGAAAATACATTTGACTTCCTTCTTGTCCAACTTACTCCTCTTTTCCTTGGGAACATGAATAAATCCATCATAGAAAAATAATTTGAGATGTGAAACTGAAGTATTCTTAATCGACCATACCTCATGTGGAGTCATGTCTACTAGCATTGACGAAGAAGACATATTTACCAGATATCTTGCAATGTCGATTGCCTTCGCCCAGAATTCTTGTGCGAGCCCAACACCATTGAGCATGATCCTTGCCTTATCAATCAACATTATGTTCATTCTATTGGCAACTCCATTTTATCATGGGGTATATGGTGTGGTATTTTTGTGTGCTATGCCACACTTCTTACAGAACTGATCAAATTATTTTCCACATAATTCACCACCATTGTGAGTTCTCAGCACCTTAATATTCTTATCTGTCTGGCTTTCTACAAGAGATTTAAACTCTTTAAATTTCTTGAAAACCTCTGATTTCATCCTCAAGAAATATATCCATGTCTTCTTGGAAAAATAATCTATGAAGGAGACATAATACATGGATCCACCAAGTGAAGGCATTGTAACCAGGCCAAATACATCACTACGCACCAATTAGAATCACATTTTCCCTTGTCTCTCCAGATGGGAACCTCGCCCGAATTTGTTTTCCATATATTCAATGTTCACAAAAGTAAACCTCTAAACCACATTCAAGAAACCCTTCAACCATACCTTTGTTGTGCATAGCTTGAATTCCTTTCTCTCCAATGTGTCCCATCCTATCGTGCCATAACATGGTCAGGTTGATTTTATCATGTCTTGTCGATTTGGTTTGTATCGAATCAGGTCGAGTCGGGTCGAGTTCAGTCGAAGTTGAGTTGATTCGAAGTTGATTCGACTTCAGAAGCAACGATACTATTACATAAAGTCGAGTCGACATTCGCTAACAACTTGTATAGGGTTCCAATATGAACTTCTTTCATTAAGACCATCACACCTATGAGCATCTTGCATGAATCCTTTTGAAATATAGTATGCACTCCAACATCACTCATCTTACTAACAGATATCAGGTTTCTTTCCAAACCCAGAATGTGTAGAACACCTGGAAGGGTTCTTTTCCACCCATCCTGCAGTATCATTCGAACTCTTCCTCATCCAACAATTTTGGTTGTCGACTCATCCCCCAAGAACACATCACCTCCATCATATCGTTCATATTCACACAACCATTCTCTATGTGGTGTCATATGATAGGATGCTCCTGAGTTGGTCAACCAAACACCTTGATCCGACTATGTAATAGTCGACGCCAAGTACACATCACCTCCCTTATCTGAGGTTGTCTTTCTCTCATTCAACTGCTTCTCGTCAGATCCCATGATGACTTCCATCACCCTCAAATTACAATCCTTTTTGTAATGCCCAGATTTACTGCATTTCCAACATATTCTTGTCAACTGAACTAGGGATTTATATATAACCTTTGACTTAGAATTTCTACTGGAGAATTTTCATTTATCTCTTTCAATCGGTCAACCTCCCACCACTAAAGCATCTTTGGTCGATCCTTCCATGTTATTTCTTCTCATTTCGTTTGACAGCAGAGAAGCAACCATGTCTTCTAGCACTAGTGTGGTTGTATTACTCCCTATAGCCACGACTAAGCTATCCCATGATTCTGGAAAAGAACATAATAGGATTATACACTTCTCCTCCTTGGTGATTTTAATATCCACTAACAATAATTGGCTTAAAATGGTGTTAAACGCATTTAAATGGTCATTCATCAAACTGCCATCACTCATTCTCAGAAGATACAGTCTCTTTTTGAGAAACAACTTATTTACCAGAAATTTCAACTGGTATAAGCCTCCCCGCTTGTCTCATAGTTTCTTGGTTGAATCTTCACCTGATACATTCAACAGCATTGAATCTGTAAGACAAAGTCGAATCATACTTCTTTCTCTTCTTTCAAGTTTCTCCCATTCTTCCATCAACACGCTTGTCAACTGGTTACCTGGACAGACCGTTGTCCATTGTTTTTGATATATAATAATATCTTCCTTTTTAAGCTTCCAAAGCTAAAAATTATGTCCATTGAATTTTTCTATCTCTATTCTTGAACTACTCGCCATTATTTACCATAATATTTAACACAATTTATGACTTACAACTCTTACTATACCTAGGGTTTAGTTCTCAGATTCAAGTTTGGTAAATCAAGATCTGATACACTCATCAAAGCATAACATGGCTCTGATACCACTTGTAAGGAAATGAGAGACACTTCCACACTAAACCTAGCAGAGGAGAAGAATAATTTAATCAAGAACGTAAATGACAAATCAATCACACCGTACATAGATATTTTACCCTAGAAACCCAAACTGGGAAAACCAACATTCCTTGAGCATTTTTCTCTCTTTTTGTCTTATTCAATCTGAATAAAAGGTTACATGTATAAACTTGGTCCACACCTAAGACACAATCAACATCATACCCTCTTGCTTGTGCAAGAACAACCTTGTAGCCAATCAGACTTACATTTGCATGACCAACAACCTACATCTAAAGAATTCTCTAAACATTGTCTATCCTATGATTCATTGATTCATTCATTAGCCTTTACAGCCTTACAACACACCTATTTATAGGATTTACAACAAGAAAAACCCTAAATACTTGTCGCCATAAAATGGTTACAGATCCATGCAAATCATTAGCTACAAATCCCACAAATCTCAAGATTTTATTATAGTTGACTCCAAGTCCTATTACCAGTCGACTACTAGTCATCTTTCATTCACTCTTTAGTCATTTGTCACACGTACACATGTCGACCTCATGTTGGTTGACCTCTTCGACTTACTATCTATGCCTTTACCATGTTGATCTGCCTCAACCTTCGACTTCGAATTTACCTGGTTGATTCACCTCGACTTCGATCATCAGTCGATTCAGCTCGAATAGACTTTCACTGGAAAGATTATAACAACCCATCAAATAACAGTATAAAAAATGGTTTTATCCCACACAATAACATGAATTTGAAAATAAATTTGGTGGGGAAGTCTTGGAAGATGAGTTTCAAAATCAAAAACTACCATATTCGCATCAATCATATCAACGCCACCAATAGATGACAACAATTATCTTCGTTGTACAGGGAAATCCTGAGGGACTTCGAGGGTCGACATCACAAAGGGTGCTTGAGCTAAGTCTTCTACAATATTGTAGTTTTGAGAAGCTCATGCATGCAGGTCAAAAGAAGACTTACGAACAACACCTTTTATAAGTGGTCGGACCACTATGTCAGAACAAAATCGATCAATTTGAAGAGGAATAATAGTAGTTGAAGTAGATGTAGATTTAGGAGTAAAGGTAGAAGGTTGATCAACAACACTTCCATTAGGAGGAGGATAGTATTTGATTCATGTTATTACGAAAAAATCTTCAGTGTTTTCTTGACACATAAGTACGTAAGATATTCCTGAGCTAGAGGGTTGATCTTGTGCAACCATTTGAGTCTACTGAGATGGGAAAGGATTTTTCAAAACGATAGGTTCACTTGAAGTTCCTTTAATAAAATTATCAACCTTGATACAACATGGACAATCCTTAGTATAATTCTCTTCTTCGCAAATGCAACAAGGATATTTAGGCTTGCGTTTTTGTGTATCTTCAACAGGTTGAGTTTTGGGTTTCTCATTGTGGGGAATTTTTCTTATCTTTTCCTTTGTCCTTTTTCTTACTTCCAGGTTGTTGCATTTTACTAGTGGTTGTGGACTGGACTGTATTAATCTCAGAATTTTTACCAAGAGTAGTAGCAACAGGTGAAGTGTTTTGAGTGGTAACGGTACGATTAACCTTAGGGTTAGATTGACCAGAAGGTTTACTCATAGAGTCTTGACTAACATAAGCCACCACACCATTGATGGCATGAGATTATGTAGGAGGTACAATATTTGGATTAGTCGATGGAAGAGGATCCTGCGGAATCAGATCATATAACATGCCAAATTGTGAATAAACAAGGTCCAAATACTGAGAACGAGTGATATATTTCTCCTCGGTTACAACGCCACCCATAGAAACGTCGCGGAAAATAGGAGGTAATAATGACTTAGTAAACCAATATGCCAACAATTGGTCTGGTATATTGGCTTTAATCAAATGATGTCATCATCTCCATTCATGGATATGATGGGGAATATGAGTCGATTTTGACTGTCGTAATGAGGTTAAAATTTCTATGCCAGTTTCATAACGAATGGGCAGTTGGAAGTGAGTCAAAAAATCTATTTCCAATGAATTGAAGTATTGAAATTTTCCTCGTTGTAATTATATATACCACTTAGCAGCATTGCTAGTAAGAGTGCACTGGAAAAAACTTAAATGGATAGAATCATCATTTAAGGAATTTGAAGAACACCAAAAATGATAATTCATGACATGATTTGATGGGTCTTCTCCAAGTTTTCCATTGAACTTTGGAATATCACTGGGTAATTTGGCAGTAATAGGCGACCAAAAAGGAGAATGAAAAATGGGATCATTCGTTAACCGTGACAGTTTGAGTAAGTCTAATGGTGCTAGGAATGGTAACTATGGATTAAACATGGGTTTTTGAAATGTGGGATATTGGTAAGCAACATAAGGATTAGCTCTCGGGGGAGGAGGATATCCATGTTGAGAATACGCTGGTGCTACAAGAATTTGAGTTCCACCGGGATGGTAAACTTGATAGGGTGGTCCATATCCATTTGTGTACTAGTAGCATGATTTGAAGGAGTATATGTGTGGAAAGGTTGGCCAATAGGCACTTGAATTCCACCAACCCCATTGGGTTGAGGTAAATTTGATGGAGTGCTTGCCATTCCAGGGAATGAAGCACCACTAAATATTTTGGTACTAGTGGGTTGCATAAATCCTAATTGAGAGGGTCCTCCAGTGGGGTTTCCTATAGAAGGTTGTTGACCAATAGGAGGTTGTTTACCAAGAGGAATTTGTTGACCAAGAGGAGTTTTTTGACCAAGAGGAATTTGTTGACCAAGAGGAGGTTTTTTACCAAAAGGAGGATAAGTTTCAGAAGTGTACTTTCTAATAGGAGTTTGTTGTCCAAAAGGAGGATTTATCCCAGTTAATGGAGGTTTCCCCGAAGTAGGAAAATATGGTCCTATAAAAGGTTTCCCCCAAGCAGGAATAGATCCCATAGAAGATTGATTGATAGTCAAAGGCATAGATAACCCTATGGACGGTTTATTAACAACCAAAGACATATATGGTCCTACAGATGATTAATAGTTTGCGAGGTGTGTACCATACTTGGAATAGACATAATAGGCATATCAGTTGACCACGGAGGGTAATGAAAAAGTGAAACACTGTACGAAGCTCCAGAAAACATTTCGCTGAGTGATTGATACCCAAGAGGTACGAAAGTTCCACCAAAATCATAAGATATGCTCGATCCACATTGTACAGAAGTTCCACCCATAGTAAGAGGTGAGGTTTTCATTTTGGTACTTCCTAATATAGATTTTGTAGATTTTGACTGATCCATGGTCGACCCAGTGAAAAAAGATGATGGTGTACATAAAAATGGAGTTCGACTATCGATAATTAAGGATTGATACCAAACGTTGTCCTGCCAAGGAGATACAATTAGCATAGGTAATTGGATAAGAAGAGGTCCTTCTAAGTCAGTTATAGGTGGAATAAAATGAACACAACTCTCTTTCGAGATATCTTCTACAGACTCTTAAGAGACAAACTCATGAGAACTAACCTATATAGGAGTTAATTCCAACCTATTTGAAACAATAGAGTTTCAAGGAGTTGCAGGTGATGAGATAGATATGGAACTTGGAAAAGGAAAATCCTATTGAGCACTAGAAAGTGAAGGTAATGAAACTAAACTTAGTGAAAGAGGAAAATTCTCAAGTATTTAAAGTTCAATAAGTTCAAGTTCAACAGGTTCAAGATAAAAAAAATATCTTTTCTTTCAATCTCAGGTTCATCAAGTTCTAAAGTTTCATTTTGTACTACCTCAGATTCTTCTACTGTTTCAAATTGTTCTGTGATTTATAGTTGTATAGGTTTGAGTTGTGTAGTTTCAATATCTGAATTTTTAGGTTGTGATACTTCTGGTAGTTCAGGAGGTAAACCCTGCATTCTACGAGAACGGTGGAGATGTTCTGCCACTGTAAAGTTTACTAGAAATTACCAATTATAACTATGGTATACTATGGAAAAAAAATAACACTCGCTAAAAATTCTATGAAGAAAACACACAAACAAAGTATATTCTCACAATGACACACTAGTTGGTGATGAAATCCAACATCGTGAGATCAATATGAGAAGGGGATAGGATAGAGCGAGTGGAACAAACTTACACCCTAGTGCAATATTCCTCATGATAAAACCGTGTGTAACCCTCTAAGGATCCCAAGTGAGTTTGAACAATGTTTGTCCTAAGTACAACAAATATTTCCCCTTCGTTGTCACCTTGTGTATAAATCCTAAAGATAAAATCCACTAATGTCACCACTTACAACAAAAAAAGTTTGGGGAAATAGTCGAGAGTCGGGTATACACACAAGGCCAAGGAAATTAAGACCCAAAATCCCCTTGAGAGTTTCCTCTCAAGTGATCCCCAGGTGTCTTTCGACACTGTTTGTAATATGTGTAGACCATGCCACCAAGACCAACAAAGTAGGGTTAATTACTTTGTTGGCCCCAATGTGACCTCATGATTAACCCTTGTGTGAGAAGAGTTGACCAGAACAATGATATGGAAAATGGATTTGTCTCCCTATATTAGGATTCTAAGTTTGTTTTGTAGCTTTGAAGAGTTAACCTCAACACCTATTCCAAAGCCCTACAACTATTCTAATATTGGTCTGCTACCAATCAAAAAATATTGAATAAATTTTATTAGCGTTGATTTTATGGTTGTTGTTTACTCAAGAGGAAAATAGCGTGGACAAGATGATGTTTTGACTGAATCGAAATGTCGCAAAGAGATGAAAATGCAATATTTCACTTCAATGAAAGCTATATCATGAGAGGGAGAAAACTTTATATCCCTGAATGCACAATGTACCAAATTTTCATAAATACCAAGAAATTTACTACTCAAAACAACTAAAAATGTCGTCCAACTAATGTAGTGCAAGAATCAAAACTTTTGTTTTCAAAGATAAATCTAAATAGAAAAGCAACAAATTTCTTTAAAAGAAAAAGTAGTCTTGACAATGAGTAAATTTTTTGTTTTGGAAAATAAATTATTCAATAAAAAGAAAAACTCTCTTTTCACCAAATAATCTAAAAACAAACACTTTGGTAACAACAATCGAAATTTAGACTAAAAGACACTTGAAGACAAAGCCAAGAGATTATACCTCTTTCAGAAGTAAGCAAAAATTGCCAAAACAAAGCAAGCAATCATGGAAAAAAATTCAATAATGAAACAATGGTCAAAATCAAACTTTAAAACTGTCAAGAAGACTCTTAAGAAAACCTAAATTTCAGAGCAAGAGTCATATCTTAAATCTGGCAAGGAAAGAGTAAATAAAACTTGTTTTTTCAAACAGTGTCGTAGGATACTGTGCAACATAGTGAGACAACAAAGAGTGTCACGGGATATAGACCAGTATAGTGTGACAATGTCGTCCTGTGTCTCAAATGGAGATTGCAATAGTGAATAAAAAATTGAAAAAACAAAAATTATGGAAATTTTCCAGTGAATTTCAAGGTCTAATGATCAAATAGTATTAGGCAATGACTTAGAGAGATAAACCAAGGCAAGGAAGCAAGACCAAGAGAAAAAATATGGAGGATTGTTCTATAGTATGGTCGCCAATTTTTTTGGCGGATAAATTATTCAATGTGGACTCATACCTCTTTACCGACGGTTGTCCTCACTAATTGTAGATCTTAGCTTGATTCAAAATATTTTGAATGGAAACCTACATAAGAAAACAAGCTAACTAGTGAAAGCAACAATAGTACCTCGACAAATCTATACAAATGACCAAGGAGAAATGTAATAAAGAAATTTTACCATGAACAATATTTATAGGAAAGAAAACATGTTACTGCATTAACAATAATGGAAGAGTTATAACTAGTGCCTTGGTGATCTAGGTGGATATTGGTGGCCACCCACCTATTCCAATTGGCTCCTCGTGTTCGTTTTTTATTCAACACATCTTTCTGTACTACTTTATAATTGTGATTTATACACTTCTCGGGCTGTTTGAAGCCTCACACATTCTCCAGGTGGATACAAGTGGCCTCTCACCTAATCCAACTAGCTTATTTTGTATGTTTTCATGTCGACACATCTTGTTGTACTTCCAGGGCTGTTTGGGGGCCCTAAACATAGTTTTTTTGACTCGCCATCGTCATACTATAGATGGAGTCATATTCTGACAAAGGAATGTGTAGTTCTCTGAAATACCTTTCCAATGGGCTATCACGTGCCTAAAATAGAGGTCATATGAAAAAATTATGACCCTAGGAAGTTGAGGTACCAAATTACACCAACTTACCCATAGAGCCCACATGAGTTTTGGCATTTCACCTTCTAGGGTTAGGTTTCTGGATGTCTATGGTTTTGGAATTCATGAGTAATATGAAAAGGTCCTATGGAGCCTCATTGTAATCCATTCTTCTCAGATGGATGCGTGTAGCAGCCACATCTCTTCTCAAAGATATCTACCACCATTCGAGCAAGTTTGAGTTCTACAGTTTTACATTTTCAACCTATTTCATTATTTAATAGAAGATATTGTTCACTAGATATTTGTGGTATTCTTCATATCTATGTGTTTATTGTATTCAGTCTATTAATCAGTTCGTTCTGCTCCTAAATCCGAATCACTTGGTGTTGTGAGGCTCTTTCCAACGGTTCATTGCTCCAATACCCACATGCGTCCATGAGTTCCATCACCATCAACTGAATACTTTGACACAAGAATCTCTCAAGGCCAAAGAACAATCTTCTAATCGCAAATTAGAAGCTAAAGATATTAACCATTATTCACTACTAGTTATTCTCCATTAGCTATTAACCTTTTCTCATGAGAGAAGTCTCATTTTATAGATTGAAGAGGATGTTAGGATGAGGGGTTAGGATCTCCCCAAATCAGGAGTATGGGTGAGATCCAAACCAATCGAAGGACACCTCATATATGAAGCTTCTCTTCTAGAAACTTCATGAATTTCTCTTTTTTCCCTTCCTTTCAAACAATGTCGCACCCTATGAACTAGCAACATAAGACATTGTCATAGGCTGCAATGGTGCAACATGCAACACTTAAGAGTTCCGCATGTTGAAGTGGTGAAACATGTGACACTTTCATAAAATAATGTTTTTTAATAAATTTTGACTTCTTTCATGGAAAGGAATTCCTTCATTGATCATGAATTTTAAGCTTTGGATGATGGAAAGTAGGTGAATTATCAATTGCGACAAAATGATGTGTAACATATAGGCTGGTGAGCCACTGGAACTAACTTTTAATGTAATGTATATATATGTTGGTGAATTTTTGACATCTAGTTTTGTTGTTGCATGCACCTAGGTAAGTGAGTGGAGAGTTGTTATCAAGATAGGGAACATGTGGCCTCACATGTCTTAGTCCTATGCACACTTGGGTAAGTGCGCACATTGCATCATGTTGTGCGCACTTGGGTAAGTGTGTGGTAATGACCTAGAAGTGTGTAGAGTTGATATGTGTGTGTGTGTATGTATATGTATATAAATATGACTGTATATGTATTGAGTCTGGAGCCTGTGTGAGTATGAGGCTGGTGATTCGGGACACAGATAGGCCAGTGACCCTATTCATGTAAATACAATCATGGTTATTAATATAATATTAGATCGTTGCACGTAGATTGACTCAAATGAAAAAGGATGAGGGGTTGAACTCCACCGAAAAAGGGAAAAGGGGGGAATATTTTAATAATATTTCCAAAAAGTGTAATGTAGATAATTGTTTTATCCTAAGTTCTCGAGGGTAGGGAATGGGTCACCAAGTGGCTTAAAGATACTTTTAAAGGTGACAAGTGTCAAGTGGAAGGCATGAAATATATATTTCCGGCCTTAGTGTATTTTGGGAATTATGATGATGATTATGATTATTCAAAGAAGGATTCGGGAAGTATTCATGCTTTCAGGCTCTTGTGAATAAAAGGGGATCATACTATATGGAAAATATGATTATTACCTTATCTGCACATAGAAACTTGTAAGGCGTTGTGGGGTTGTAATCATAGTTTACTATCGAAGAGGAGGGTTATTAGTCTTGTGAGATTTCTCCCTGGGTGAGAGATTGGTTGTTGAGAAATGGGTTTTTAGACCTGGGAGCATACTCTCTAGGTGAGAGTATTGTTGAGAATTGTTCCTTGGTGCGTTGGGAATTAGTCATAGGGATCGAAGACTTCCTATCTGGCATGTTGTTGGTAACCTTGGAAGGGAAGTGGGGCAGCTGAAGGACTGTTGAGAAGAGAAGGGGAACACTTCCTTGGGTGTGAGAGGTGCCTAGGGAATGAGGGACTATGGACTAGTTGCAGCAACGAGCACCTAGGGATGAGAAATTATGTTGAGATTCAGACCTTAGCTTGCCGCTAATATCCTTTTTTCCCTGGTGGAGTTTGAGCCCCAAATTGAGGGTGACCTATTGCTAAAGGTTTATAAGCAACAGAGTCTATGGCTGGGAGGAACGTCTGAGTCAATCCCACAGTTGGTGACTTTTCTGAAAGATAAGTGTATTTAAGTACTTGTCTTGTTTGATGTGTGCTTATTTATCTATGTTTGACATGGGTTAATTCTTTTATGTTATCGCATATAAGTAATTTTTGTTAGTTTATTTAATAATATTGGAACATGTAAGGTGGTTTTGTCATTCAGTATTGTAGTCATGCATAAGTATGACAATTATTGTTAGTCTTCTTGTTAAGTTATCTTTTGATATTGGTCATGAGTCTCTGAGGAAAGAATTGAATGGATGGGTGTGTAGGAAAGTATCATGTGTGCATCAAGAGGATAGAATTCATGTGTGTGTACAATGAATTAGATCTCACGCACAAGGAAATCATAATTGATGTATGATGTCAAGGTGGTTGTGTGCATGGTTGTATTGTGTGATCAATATGTTGGTGCACGTGGTTATTTGAGTTACTTCCGCTACTTAAAGTTGTGTTAAAAGGATAAATTTGTTTTCGTTGTTATAAATTATGTGTCGTGACTCAAGCTTGGGATGAGCATGTAACTTCTAGTTAAACTGCGCAGACTTGTGTTAGAGTAGAATATGCACAATGTATTTTGGAATAGTATTGTTCAGTAATAAACTAGATGACATTACATTCCGGTAACAGAGCTTAAGTTGGAAGGATGTTTTTGGCGTGGCTCAGCCTGCGAGTTTGAGGAAATTACACCTCACCTTAGTTGTTATTCACTACAATAGAGGAGATATGTGTTTCCTTACTCATGGTGGGCACTTATTGCTTATGAATGAAAGGAACTTATTTATTGCTTATTCCAGCTAGCAACGCCCTTTCCCTATGTCCCTAGAATATAGGTCTATTGCACCTTGGGAATTGGTTCTACCCTCATCATATAGGGGCTCTTCGAAAGGAAGGAGACCAATCGATCTATCTCTAGCTTCAATACATTATACTCGTATATATAAAATATAATCTTTGTGTTGCTCTGCTTTCTTGTAAGAAGGATTACTTTGCAACTGTACAAAACCAATATCTCTAGATGAATGGGATCTTGATGCTCCACTTTGAATTTGATCTCACTTCTTGACACCGCTACCACCATTTCATTGTGCACAAGGGCCCTTGGTTGTGCAAGAACTGCTCCTAATGCTATCTTAGAAGCATCTACATGGACATGAAAGTCAAGAAAATTCAAGGGTGGTGGCTACAGAGAGAGGCCAATGATCATCCATGGCAAGGTGCATTCTCAGAGAAAACCAACCTTTTATTTCTTCCCTCAAAGCCATATTCAGAAGATTTTATGTATTTGAAGGTCATTACCCATTAATTGGATAAGAACAAGAAAATTCTCTATCTATAAGGAGTTAGTTCATTATTACATTTTTTTTGTTTCGTACAATCTGAATAGTAACATTTTTATCTCCATTCCACCCCCTATTACTTAACAAAACACCATGCCCTTAAATAATAGGACTCTTACATATATCAATATTTATATGTTATTATAAAGGTGGTCCTACCTCTTGATCCAACAAGATGCTATGGTAGTAGCCTCTCAAGGCCCTTCATCTACAATGATGTGAAATTCTACTTGGAGAGAGATGATCCCCCATTGGGCATGACAACCCCATTCACGACCTGGGCTAATATGGGGCAAAAACCTGCCTGAAAATAACAAAAAACAAGGCAATTTTGTTAGAGAATAGCCTCATCATTCGCAATTTCCCACCATATTGTGACTCAGATAGAAAAACAAATAAAGGAATTTTCCAAAAAATCCAGAGAGC
The DNA here is from genome assembly GCA_010110895.2 of Picea sitchensis. NCBI lineage: Eukaryota > Viridiplantae > Streptophyta > Pinopsida > Pinales > Pinaceae > Picea > Picea sitchensis. The sequence continues at coordinate 25,932 of SNQJ01S0149062.1, forward strand.
GGAAAATTTCAAGCGAGACAAAGGAAACAAGAGGTGGAATGTTACCAACAAATTCACAATCATGGCGAGTTTCGTCACTAGCGTTGTCGGTGGCCTAACCCTATCTACTTAAAGTTACACATGTCGGTGGCCTAACCTTATCTCTTGAAAGTTGTTCCTGACTAAGAATGATGTAAATCATACTCAATAGCTTTCAAGAAAACTTAATAGCTTTCTATGATTTCGAAATAGGTTAGTGGCCAAGTGGTTGTAAACCAACCACCATGGTCAATTGGGAAGAAGGAAAAAAAGTTTTATAAACTATGTTAAAGTGTATTATTCTAGGAGAATATAACCATATTTTTGTCGTCATCAAATTAACTTGTTAATAATATTACAATATATTAAAATTAAACTTTGAAGTATTAATTTTTTTTAACTTTAATTATAAAATATAATTGAGAATATATAATTCCACAATATTAAAAAGTAAATTTAAACTCTTTCATAGATTATACTTCATATAATTTTAAATTAACATAAAAATATTAATTCTATTTATTATAGCTCCTCCCTTTATAGTGTAATTGAATTTTAATCAATATATTATAATCAGATTTTACTTAAATGATTTCACGTGGTTTTACATGAAATTGCAAGACATAAAAGCAATATTTAAAAATCAAAAATTAAAAAAAAAACTCTACCATAGCTTAATGTCCCGCCACTTGATTACCATTGATACAACGTTATCAAGTGGCTTAGTTACCATTTATATGATGATATGAAGAATTAATGAAAATNTAGTTGATCGTTTGGTACTTCGACTGCCTGTCGAAGATGGAGCGCTAATATAAGGTCACGTTCAAGTCAAGAACCGAATTGGTGTATGAGACTCTCTTGTTTGTGGGACAAGGGATCTCCTATGCACAATCATTTGACTTACAAAGTCTACGGAGGTATACGTTCCCTAGGCCCCTCTAGATTTGAACCCATGACCTCTTAGGAGGAAACACATGTGATGTAATAATACTTTTTATTAGAAGGGTTAATGTAATTATTTCAATTTTTTGGAGATATATAAAATAAACTCTTTCAAATAGAAACATTACATTATGATAAGGTGGTTCTTTCGAATTCATCGCATCAGTTTTTTTATTCGACGTTTCAGACCAAATGTTGGCCCTCGACCAAGTTTTGAGGAATACTTGGTCATAGTTGATCGTTTGGTACTTCGACTGCCTGTCGAAGATGGAGCGCATAGCGAAGCGGAGATCACGGGATCTCGCCACTTTTGTGGAACCTTTTTGGGTTTTTTGGGAATATTGTAACGGGAAAGGGATGTCGGCCCTTGTTTAGGCCATTTTCTATGTATAAATAGAGGTCTAGGCCATGTAAGAAAAGAAGGCCCTATCTAGTCGATGGTTTAGTGCATAAGTTGGATCTATGTGATCAGAAGTCTGTGTGACTGTAAGAGCTTTGTGCATGCTGTAATAAGTGTTGAGTGCACAGAGTGTGAGAAGGCTTAGTGCTTGGATCTACCTGGGGAAACAGGATCTAGCGAGCTACCCAGATCTCTTGTCCTATGCGGGATAGGATCTTGAAGGCTTAGTGCTAGTAGCGAGATCTGTGTGATCAAGTATTGTAAGGCTCTGTGCATTTTTTGTAAGACTTGCAGAGCTGAGTACAAGTCTCTGTGAGAGACTGTAGAAGGCTTTGTGTTGAGTGCAAGCAAAAGGGATCTAGCGAGTTGCGCAGATCCTCTGTTCAATGTGAAGTAAGGGTCATTGAAGCTCTGTGTTGTAACTTGTTGACCAAGATAATATAAAGAAGACTTTGTGGATGTAGCCCCAGGGTGGGGGTGAACCACGGTAACTCTGTTTATTGTGTTGATGTGTTTGTCTCTCTCTTTCTAAGTGCTCTGATATGTTTAGATAGATATATTGATGCTTTGTGCTTATGAGATATGAATGCATGCTAGATATGATACATATGATGATAAGTGCTTAATCTATTGAGTATAACCTGTTTATCATTGTTAAGTTCTAGATCTGAGTAATCACTGTGGTGCTCTGTGCTTTCTGTGAAGTGTATTAATGAATGTATGTTAGGAAATAACTGATGCTAAGTGCACTGTAAGCAAGATAATCACATATATGTGTCCCAACTAAGGTTGCAAACACCTGAGTCCTGCAACCACCCCTACCTCTACCTTGGATGAGACTTCATCTGCTTCACAGGTGTTTCCGAAAGGGCTAGTAGTTAGGGCTTTGTTGGTGCGCTCTTGAGCGTTGAACCCTGGGTCTTCCCCTGTGCCAACAAGTGGTTCCATTGTCGGGACCTGGAACTGTGATTGCTGGGAACTGAAGAAGAAGAAGGTTTGTGTGAAATAATCTCTGTGTGCAGATCTTTTGCCCTAGTGCGCAATGTTCTGTTTGACTTGTGAATCTTTGTGCCATGAAAGAAAGTTCAGATCTGAATAAGAGAGGTCAGATCTGAAGAAAAAGAATTCAAATCTACAAAGAAAGAGGTCAGATCTGCAAGAAAAAGGTAAGATCTGTAAGCTCTGTGCTTTGATAAAGGTAAGAATAGTTAAAAGTCTTAGATATGGAAACTTTGTGCTCTGTAGAAGTAAGATAAGTGAATTTTTTTGTTTCTAAAGCATGGATCTAGGTATGTTTGATAGATTCTATCCTAGCTTCAAAACTAGGGAATTAATAGATGAAAGAAAGTTTGATATGAATAGATCTGATAAGTATAGTGATAGATATGTTATACCTATGCATAGAAATAATTTTGGGACTAACCAATGGATGCAGGATCCTAGAAAGAAATTTTTGCAGGCTAACCGTTATGATCCTAGCACATAGTACATGAAAAGTTGGGGATCATTGAAGAGAAAGAGAGGATTAACTCTTTGTTGCAATTGCAGAAGTCCTAGACATCTTGCTAAGGGATGCCCTGGGCGAAGACCCAGTTGTCTTTGTTGTAAGACTATGGACCATGAAGTATTGGATTGCCCTAGAATGATTACTAGACTTGAAAAGCTGAATATAGAGCAAGAAGGAGATCAAGAGACTCAGATTATAGAGGAACCCCAGAAAAAATCAGAGAAAGTATTGATGAAAATGCAAGAAACCCTTAATGATCACAGAGACCTCAGCTTATTAGAAATATTCAAGAAGAAAGAACAGATCGAAGTGAGAATAGGAGACTTCGACATTGACTGTGTTTTGGATGAAGAAACACAAGTGAACATTATGACAGAAGAAACCTGGAAAGCTATAGGAAGACTTGACATGACCCCTTCATTAGGAGGAATAGGGTTATTCAGAGGAAAGTTGGTAAACCTATGTGGAAAGCTCACTCTGATATCTATGAATGCTCATGGAGCTTCGACAGAAGAAGATTTTGAGATTGTTAAGTTCGTGGAGGACAGCGCCCCGTTTACTATGTTACTTGGTAAACCTTGGATTGAGAAAGATCAAGCCAGAAAACAAGAAGCAGAAACGGACCTAGAACAACAGAGACAAGAGTTAAGAGACTTCATGACTAGAAGGATCGCGCAATTGATTGAAGAACGGGAGAACAGATCAAGGGTTCTTGACCCCAGGAACTTGGTTGATGAAGTTAACAAAATGCTAGAAGAACCACAGAGGACCAAAAAATATGTTGGACAAGTAATACCCGTGGATCTAAAGAAAGAATCTCAGCACTGTGAAGTTACCATGCCAAGAGAAGAAAAGAATCATAATGAAAAAAGGATGACCGAGACGAAGCTCACTGGGAAGAAGTCTAGAAAACTCATGAAGAAGAAAGCGAAGTTGGAGAAATTACAGAACGTTCCAGAACAAACCACGCAGAAGGAAAACATGCAGAATTTGAGCTTCGTCGGGATAGTAGAACAACGACTTATGGAACTTCACCATGTCGAAGTAATATAACCATTAGAATACGATATACCTATTCCATTGATGGCCCGAACGGCTCAGAAGAAAGTTATGACATGTTACCTGACCATTAGACTATGCCATAATAGACAGATCAAGAGTTAATGGACCCTCCTATCCGTTGCAAGCAGTCTGTTACAGCTTTAATTACTTACTTCGTCGCGCCATGCCCGGAAGACACTTTTTCCAATTGAGATCTTGATCTCACAGAATACCCACATTGTGGAATAGTGACTACCCCGCCTTTCTCTCTACTCGATTACAGTACCTTCATCCCATTGACAACCTGAGAAAGTGATCCTGAGCTTACATGTCCGACGAGCTTAGCGCAGTAGAAGAATCGGTGAGAGAAGTACTCGCTAGATTAAGAACCGAAAGAGTTATGTCGAAAAGAGTAATGTCTACCAGAGTCCAAGCCTCGTCATCAAGAGAGTAGCAGCTTCTCCATCCATTGCTTGAGCTGGACCATCCTGATAGACCGCCAAGAAACGTACTAAACATAGAGATGACATCGCGAACGCCAAACTGATCCCGAGCATCTTTCCCTCTTACATACCTCCTCTGAAAGGTGAAGTCAACCGTAACAGTCTGCCCCGAGATTACGACTATCCTATGATTACTGCGTACCTACCGAAGGGTCTGCGCGTAGTTCACACTAAGCAGACCAAGCTCACAGCATTGAAGTTTTGTGACTTCAACCTTGGTGACCGGAAAGCTTACAGTATGCTTTCCCCGCACAAGTATCTGACGATGACAAAGGGAAATAATTCCAATATCATCCCTCAGTAATGGATGATGAACTCCAAAGTGTTCCCCTTATGTCATATCTTTAAGCATGGCCCTCACAGGAAGATGTTTTGAAGTCACCTAGAAGAAACCCCTAGAATGTCAAGAAAATAAGCCCTAGAGATGTGTTCAAGAAGCCCCATAGATATGGTCAAGAAGCCCTGAATGTAAGGGAAATAAGTCCCCAAAAGTCGGCTCTAATTGAAAAGGAAAGTTAAAGTCTACAAGTATAAGTTGGCCCTAGCACCTTCAAAATTATATAGAATTTATATAGTTATATTATATTTTGTTATAATTAATATAATATATATTGTAATGTTTAATATGAAATAACAAAATATAACCAACCTTAGAACGAAATAAAACCTGATGACCTACAGTGTGATCATAAGAGGAGAGTGTGATCATAAGAGGAGAGATTTGGATACCCACAGTTCGAGAAAAAGAGGAGACCCACAATGCGAAAGAGGAGACACAGTGTGAAAGAGGAGACCCATAGTTTGAAAGAGGTGAGCATCGACAGAGCCTGATACCCTAACTAGTCGACCACATTGTGAGCATAAGAGGACAGATCTGGATACCCTAGCTAGTCAACCATAGTGCGACCATAAGAGGAGAGATCCAGATACCCACAGTGCAAGAACAAGAGGAGACCCACAGTGTGAGCAATGCCGCCAAAATCAGTAATTTTTCCTTAGGAATATTTGTTTGCAAGATGGTTTATATTCACATTGGCAAGTGGTGTATGCTTGGAAATAAAAATTATCTATTATGCAAATAAATTTAGAGATTTGTGTTTAAATAATAGGAACTATAATGAAACATTGGATGTCACCTTCAACCCAATGCAAGCTGCCTCCAATGCTTCAATTTGTGTTAAATTCCAATTCTAACCTCTAGAATTGTGTGAATAAGATTTGTAAGCCAATATGAGAGAAACTCGTCAAGTGTATCAAGGCTCCATCATATCCTAGGAAGGAATTATAACCATTGGAATAGTGCTAGCAAATAAACCCCATTTGAACACTAAAATGCATCTTGTGTAATCTAATAATACAGGATAACATAATTCCTTAGAAAAGAATCTTGATATAAGGCATGGACCAAATTAATCAACAATAAAGCTCAACATGAACCTAGAATGGAAACGCAATACCTAAGGATCTAAGTTGACATATATAAAGAGGGTTAAATGAAAAATAACACCTAAACCACGAGGCCATCCTATAAAAAGGGTATTTTAATAAAGACTTACTTATATAGATACCCCCAATATTTGGTGCACTTTTAAATATTAGTCATATGTGACTTCTAAAAATTTGTGACATGTTCATCTAAGAATGAGGATTCTTGTCCAAATTTCAATCCCTCTCTTACTATAAAATTATCGCTCTAAATTGATAATTCAAACCACAGTATGAAAAAGAAGAGAACATATTCTCATTAGATGACAAGATATAGTCCCTTCAAGATGAAATATTCAAGTTTATTCCCCACTCCTAGGTTCAAATCCCTCAAAGGCATGTTTAGCTACTTGTCAGTTGTCTTTCCCATGAGAGAAGACTACATCAAATGGTTGGGCCAAGTGCAATTCTATGCAACGTCTTTATCAAAATAGAAAACCCCCACCTGCAGCTTCTTAGAAGAAGGGCTTTTCCTCGAGTGGTGTATGTTAGCTATGCGTCATTGTAATTATCCTAGACTAGATAAAAGCATGCTTGTCCCACTGTCATAAGAGCACACATCTATTATAGATATTTACTAAGGTATTCCCTTTTAGTATACCCTTATATTTGATTGTTATTGATATGGTAATTCCCTTTTAGAAATGGAAATGTTGGTGGAGCCATAGATTAGTAAGCCAAATGGAACAAAAATCATCATCAAGTGGAATTGATACTGGGGGATTTATCCTTCTTGGAGGTTTGTTGATGGTCATATCCTATCACCTCACTAGATGGTTTTAGTAGTATGTTTATACACTAACCATTTTAAAAATTGAAATGAAGAAATGTCAAAGTGAGTAGAAATGCATGTGCAATGATGTTGCCACATTTGGTCTAGAACATGACTTCATCTTAATGATAAACATAAATGCAACTATATGCAACTTTATGCGAAAATTCAACTTATGCAACTATATGAAACTATATGGAACTTTATGAAACTATATAGCAACTATATGCAACTATATGAAAATATGCAACTTATCCAACTATGCAACTATATTGCAACTATATGCAACTTATGCAAATATATTGCAACAATGCAACTTATGCAACTATATTGCAACAATGTAACTTATGCAACTATGCAACAATGCAACTTATGAAAATATGCAACTATATGCAACTATATGCAACTTATGCAACTATGCAACTATATGCAACTATATTGCAACAATGCAACTTATGCAACTATATTGCAACAATGTAACTTATGCAACTATGCAACAATGCAACTTATGCAAATATGCAACTATATGCAACTTATGCAACTATATGACAATTTTGTATGCAACTATATGCAACTTTATGCAAAAATGCAACTTATGAAACTATATGCAACTATATGCAACTTATGCAACTATATGAAACTTTATGCAACTATATTGCAACTATATGCAACTGTATGCAACTGTATGCAACTATGCAACTTATCCAACTATATGCAACTATGTAACTATATGCAACAATGCAACTTATGAAACTATATGCAACTATATTGCAACTATATGCAACTATATTGCAACAATTTCGTATGCAACTATATGCAACAATGCAACTTATCATGTTTTTTAGTGACTATATGCAACTATATGAAACTATATTGCAACTATATGCAACTATGCAACTATGCAACTATATGCAACTATATGCAACTATATGCAACTTAAATTGAATAGATGGAGGGGGTGAGGCTATGGGGGTAAATATCTTACATACCATTCAACTCAACCTTTGATCAATCATTGTTGCAATTTATCATTGCAATATTTCAATTTTTTACAGCATATATTTCATTTTTCATTATTTATTTTCTGATATTACTGCAATATTTCATTTTTTAATGTTACAATTACTTTCATAAATCTTGTTGATTAATTTATTGTGTCAACATCTATCCAGGGTAACCGTGAGATATCACAAGCTACATCTGTCCATGGTGACTGTGGAAATGCACCCATTGTCATTAATTGAGAGTGATGTGAGGGAGGGGAGGGGCCATATGAGCTTCCACCTTCACGTGGTTGGCCCTATTCAATAGAGAATAACCTATTCTCGAAACAAAGAGAATCTCATTAAGGTATGCGACCACTTAAGTTTTTTCTAGAGTATTTTACATAACTAAATGTATGTTTAATTTCTTATATATTATTTACTCATACAAAAAATTTGTCTTTTATAATTCATGTAGGTCTTGGTGATGGAAATGCATCTCATGGACAACTCTTATCAAGTTGTATGGGCTAATGGATATGGCGAAATGAAAATGACAAGGTAAGGGTTTTGACGTGTTTTTTAAAGTAGACTTTATACTAGTAAAAGTTCACAATCCTCATGAAAGGATAGAATTGCATTTTTGGTAGACAAGCATCAATATTTTTAACAAAGTATGAATCATAGACTGTGGAAAAAACCTTTTTTTGTATTCTTACATTGACCAATACAACTATAACATATTTTTAGTACAAAATCTTAACCACACACACACACACACATATGAACCCTAAGTAAACAAATGATAGAAGATAAAGGGAGAATATGTACTGATAGGAGTGAATGAAGATAATAATATGAATAATGGAGTGGAGAGTGCACTCTAGCCTTGAATTGAATGATACATGCATCCAACATGTCTCATTGTAATGTATGTTGTGATACTTGTGTCTTCTCACTATAATGTATGTTTCTATGTCCATCATGGGATTTCTAGAGCACCACCTATCATTCATGATCCAACACATAGTAGTCAAGAATCCCATCCATTGCTAATGTGTGCAAGTACCGTATGATTAACTAATAATTTGTATCCTTAATTATGATCTATCAATCTTTACTATCACCCTTATTCTTCTAGTGTATGTAGATTTATATTTGAAGTTGGAAATATTAGTGAAGAATTCAAGAACTACTTCCATGCAAAAGATATCTACATTCAACACTTTATGAGCTATCCCAACATTCTTCCAATTATGGATTTTTGAGAGGTGATTAGGTCCCACATTTTATTTACCTATTTTAACCACCACTTCAAAATCAAACTCCTAAAATAGTAGCAAACATCGATAGAATCAACCTTCCAACATTGTATTGTTAACCAAATACTTGACCACTAAATTATCAATGGACAACTTGAAGGACTGGTCCAGAAGATAATACTTGAAATTTTGTAGCATATACGCCATCACCAGGCCTTTGCCTTTCATGGTTGTGTAATTAAAATTTTGTAGCATATATGCCATCACCAGGCCTTTGCCTTTGCCTTATCATATAACAAGGTCTACGGTTCGAGCCCGTATAGCACACCCTCTTTTTTAGTTAATAACCAAAGATGCAGAATTCGTGTGGACAGCTGAATGTGAGACAGTGTTTGGATAAATCAAAGAACTGGTCTGTAAGGCACCTATACTTCGAGGAATAGATTGAAAGCTTCCATTTCATATTTCACTAATGCTTCTCACATGGCAATGGGAGTTGTTTTGAGATAGCAGGAGAACAAGAAACCATACGCAATATACTACATCAGCAAGAACTTGACTCCAGCTGAACTAAATTATACGGTAATAGAAAAGGAATTCTTAGTAGTCATTTATGTTGTTAATAAATTCTGACACTATATTACAGGTTATCCCACTTTTGTGCACATGGATCATGTAACCATCAAGTATCTCATGAACAAATCTGTAACCTCGGGTCGGATCACGAGATGGTTATTACTGCAAGAATTTGATATCATCATCATGGATCGCCCTAGGAAGGATAATGTGGTTGTCGATTTCTTGTATAGATTAGAAAATGATACACAAGGGGAACCTGTAGAAGATATTTTTCCATACGAACACGTTTTTGCAATTTCTACTCATATTCCATGGTATGCAGATATTGCTAACTATCTTGCTACATGAAAGGTGCCTCAACATTTTCCTTATAGGGAATGACGAAAGATCATCCATCACAGTGCTCGTTACATGTGGATTAAGGGTTTCCTCTTTTACACTGGGCCTGACCAACAAATCCAATGTTTCATACAATAATATGGTATTTATGATGTCTTGAAGGCTGCTCATGATGGTCCCTATGGAGGCCTTTTTGCAAATAAATGAACAGATCACAAAGTGCCGCAAATGGGGTATTACTGGCCCACCATTTTTCAAGATTCAAGGAAGTATGTATGGGGGTGTGATAGCTACCAACGAATGGGGCAACCTGGTAAAGAAAACAAAATTCCCTTGAACCCATAGGTAGCCCTTGAACCCTTTGAAAAATGGGCCATTGATTTCATGGGACCATTCAATCCCCCTTCACAACAGAAAGTCCATATTTTGTTCTGCACAGATTATGTAACAAAATGGGTTAAGGCGAAGGCAGTTGTAAAAGAAACCGAGCAAGTTGTTTCAAAATTCCTGTTCGAATAAATTTTTGCTTGATATGGAGCCCCTAGAGAAAGAGTATCAGACAGAGCAGCACAGTTTACATCACATATGATAGCAGGGTTAATGAAGAAATACGGGATCAAGCACAAGATAACAACTCCATATCATCCCCAGGAAAATGGTCAAGTCGAGAGCACAAATAAGGTATTGGAAAATATCCTCACAAAAACTGTAGCAAGTCATCGTTGAGATTGGGCAGAAAAGTTGCTTGAAGCACTATGGGCATACAGGACAACTTGGTGGAATACAACGGGATTTTTTCCATATGAGCTTGTCTATGGAAAATCTCCTTTGTTTCCCATAGAGTTCAAAATTAAAACACTTAGAACAGCCCTGGAAGTAGTTTTGGATCTTTCAGAAGCCCAAAAACATCATCTGGAGCAGCTAAACAAGCTAGATGAAATTCAATTTGTGGTTGTCCAGAATACTTCTAAACGAGCTAATACATTGGTTGTCGCTACTCTGAGCTGTCTCTACTCCATTCATTACTACTATGTGTGTCGTTACTTCAAAATCACCACTGTACGAGATGTCAATACTGCAGTTGTCGCTACTCTAGTTGTCGCTACTCCAGGTGTCGTTACTTAAAAATCTCCACTGTACGAGATGTCATTACTATTGTTTCCGCTACTCTAGTTGTCGCTACTCCAGTCGTTTCTACTCTGGGTGTCATTACTTTAAAATTGTCGATGTACCAGATGTCGTTACTCTGAGATGCTGCCACTCTAGTTGTCGCTACTCTTTGGTTGTCGCTACTCCACTCGCCACTACTCTCTGGTTTTCGCTACTCCTACCACTACTACTATGGTTCAAGTTACTCATCTACACTCCCACCAACATGGATATCGATATTTCAGCTGCCACCACTTCCGATGTCGCTGCACGATTCGATGTTGTCATATTCCGCGATTATAGATGACGTTATTCCTGTGATGATGCTTCTCCATAACAGGTGAGTCACCAGGTACGTCCTCAACCAACTTTAATGGATTTGGTTAATATTACACATGGCATAGGCATTCACACCCGAGGAGGGTCTTAAATTTAAGTTTGGGGGAGATTTTATGTCTTTTCCCAAAGAGTCATCATTACGCTCTTTAATCACATGATTTCGCAATCATTACTTAAAACTTTCCGACGTCATTGTACGCATAGGGATTGGACACACCAGCCAAAACATTAATCATCCACCAATATATTAAATTCATTGTCATATTGTCATCATTACTTACCTTCCACATCATTTAATTTAAAATATATATATATATATATCCACAACTCTTTCCACAACACATTATCCGCAAAACTGTTTTGCCTGTCATTTCTCCTGAACTAGTCGTCGGTACTCCTCGAGTAGGCACAGTCGATGGAACAGAATGGGTGGTGGAGAAGTAAGGTATGATCCATCAAATACTACACAGGTCCATTGAAATCCAGAAGTCTGGAAAATTTTCCAGAATGCAGGTTGGGACGTGTATTTCGAGAGATTTCAGGGATTCGATGCAGACATTACAGAAGAATTCACCCAAAATTTGGACGGCCACTCTTCCACGGTCCACGGATTAAAAATTAGATTCACATAGGAAACCATTGTAGCAGCTAGTGGGTTTCCAATATCCGGTCAGCTATGGTTTGTCCGGAAAACACCACTCCCAGAATTTCCAGAGTTGTTTCTGCATGAAGGCGAAGAAGTAAAGCCGAAAGGGAAAGGATACGAACTGACTTGTTTGTCGCCTCCATGGGTCGAGGTAGCACTATTCATCATAATGTATGTGACATGCAAAGTTCTCCCCTCTACCATTTACAAATATCATCTCAAATTGCTCACATCTTTATGTTTCCAACAATGCATAAACATGCCCTATTTTCTGTGGAATAATGTTCAGTGGATGGCACGAGAAGCTCAGTGCTCGTACCAACCACTCAAAACCCTCACAAATCATGGCCTTGTTAAGCTACTATTCGTGCATGCGCTAGAGAAAACCCATGTGAGTTGGTCGCAGTTCATAAGACTCTCGGAAGAGGAATTGGCATAACTTATCCTAGAAGTAGCAGAAACCCTAGCAGAGAGAGATGAGCTGAGCAGGTTAGAAAAGGCTACCGAAACTATTGCATAAGGGCAGAGAACAGATGCTAATACATAGGAATCAGCCTCAGACTAAGATGAGGAAACATGGAAACCATCAATGGAAGTTAGAGAAGTTGGGGGAACGAGGCAGGTCATTAACCTGGATTCAGAAGAAGAGGAAGCAGAGGGTTCTATTCCTCCAAACCCTTTTCCTGAACAAGAAATAGATGTTTCTACTCCCTCAGTAGATGAACAATAAAGAGATGTTTCTACTCCCTCAACAAATGAACAATAAAGAGATTCTACTATTTCTCCCATAGATGATCATGAGATGGATGTTGATACCCCTTCATCTGATGAACATGAGAGGAATGTTGCTACTCCTCCGATATATGAACAAGAGGTAACTGACATTGTCACACAAGAACCAATGCCAGAACTTTTTTAATTTTATGTCTGTGAAGATGGTGCAGCTACTCCTCCCATCGGTGAGCAAGTAATGACTGACGTTGTAACACAAGAACCAGCGTCAGAACAAGTCGTTCCTAAAAACCCTATTTTTGAAGACACAATAGCTACTCCTCCTGTTTGTGAGCAAGAAATGACTGGCATTGTTACACAAGAACCAGCGTCAGAGCATGTTTCTCCCGAAAACCCTGAACCAGAGTTGGGTGTTGCTCTTCTAGGAGAAGTGCAAGTTAAAGAAGAGACATGTATAGAGGTTGCAGGCAATGAAGCTTAGAATGAGGTTCCTCCTAGGGGATGAGCTGAAGGAATTCCTATCAAAAAGGAATTTGTCGAATTGTGTGCAAGGAGAAGAACCCCTATTCAATACCATTATAGGACAGCCTTTAGATAAATTCTGCAATTGAGGATTGAGAATTCCAAGTTAAATAAGCAGGTGCTCCACCTGAAGAAACGAGCACGAAGATACAAAAGAATTTCCAAGGAAGCAATGAGGAGAAATGTCAAGGAAACTATTTCGGCAGCTACCCAAACTGTTAATACTCCCACAGTATCAGAAGCTACTCAAACTGTTGATACTCCCATAGTAACAGTAGCTACTCAAAATGAGTTGGTGTTGCATACAGTAGCTACTTAGACCGAGCCTATCTTTCACACCTCTACAGTACCAGCATCCACTCAGAATGAGCCTATTTTGCACACTTCCACAGTAACAACATCTACTCAAGTTGAGCTAATGACATATACAACTGAAGCTCAGGTAGTTTTGTTGAAAGCCGAGATACATAAGTGGAAGAAAATTGTAGCTAAGTTTCGGACAGGAGTTGTCCCTTCTTTAGTGCACCTAAGGACATTGAAAAACATAAGGGAGCAGGTTGCTAGAGTCATTGGTGACTATGAGGAAAAGTTTGAAGAAGAGAAGAACAAGGGAGAGAAACAAAATGAAAATATTATAAAGTTGGAGGCACAGATACAGAGGTTAAGAGATGAAAAATAGGAGATGTATGATATAACACAGCAGGTAGTAACGTGTTGCTCCCCTTCTCTCATCTATGCATTGTTCCTTCATGAATAGTATTTATTTTTCTATCTGGAATTTATTTACCAGGAGATGGTTTATAATATTAAAGACCCCATACAGTTTCTTAGGAATTTGAGAAGTCATGACATCCTCACACAACATATCATGTGTGAACTGTACATGCACAACTACCTGCTAAGAGATGATAAAAAATTCAATCCAGATCCTTATGTCGGAGATGTCCAATTGAGGGCCTTCCTTTCCTACACCATTAACCAGGTGAAGTGGAAGAAGGCACTTTATTCTTTCAAGGAAAATCAGGTACACAGACCCCTTCAGTTTAGAATGGAGAACTTTCAAGTTACACAGATCATCAACAAACATAACTATTTCAGACGGATTCCCAATTGGCCACAGAATATGGAAACTACACAGCAATGGTGTGCTGAGCTTTGCATAAAACAGTTGACCCATTGCAAGGAAGAGGCACTTGAAAACTCTGACCATAGATGGGCCTTATCACTACCTGTTTTCAAGGAACAGGAAGCATTTGGGGCTCCCAATTTTCACAGAGCCATGGAAAGAATTTCCAGGTATATAGCATGTATGAGTTTTTGTGGGGTTCGATGGCTAGGTTTGAGATTTTCATTCCCCATCATCTGGATTCCACTTGATCAATATCAACTTGATTACAAGGTCCAGGGAGAATGGTGGAAGGATGTAATATTGACTGGGGGATATGAGTTTACAGGGACAGATATGGTTGAGGCATATGACATAGCATAACTCCATGCCCAACATCAAGGTTCCAACCTAGATCTGTGAAAGCGACGGCCTGCACGAGGATGTGCACATGACTAAAGTTTGGGGGAGATGTTGGCCCATGAAATTGATTGTTTTCTACCACCTTTTTCTATCCTTATTTACCTCCATTTCTATATTCCTTGAGCTATTATGTGTAACCACAAGGGTAAGAATGCACCTATATTATGTCATTGTGTGTATTAGTTCAAAAACGTTAGAGATTAGTTGCGGGTTTACCAAAGTGAATCACTAATCTTTGAAATCTTGCAGGAATAGAGAAAACGCAGTCTGGCAAGATGATGTGTTCAAGGATGCAGCACAGTCAGCGGGTTGAAGGTGCAAAATAGGGCCTGTTCCATGGTCCAACATTAGGTTCTGTTAATTGGTACAACCTTTGTGTATTTTTAGGAAGAGTTGTTACCCTAATCTTGGGATGCTCTGTGCTCCACGAATTGTATAAAATGTCGAACAAATATAGAGAAGGGATTATCTAGTCAGTCAGCTAGCTAGGATTTGTCCTGTATCAAGACTGCAACTTATGTAATCTCGTTTTATTTAATGAAAATTGAGTTTCTTCTAAGTTTCTAAGTTTTTGTGGAAGTTAGTTCACCACAACCCTGATCGGGGAGTAGGGCCTGCTCTTCTGGTCAGGTGTTGTCAGCTTATGATATAGTTTGTTGTGGTTTTGTGTGGAATCTGTTATATCTGTGTGTTCTGTTTCATTTACAGTTTTCCTGCTTCATTTGAATGTTAGATTTATTTATGTTTAAGCACCAGTAATCTAGTTTATGTTCTTTATTTTACTGCAATGATTGTTTACTTACATGATCAATATTGAAATAAGCACAGTCTGCACATACAGTGCACGGTATCCTGTAAAACATTCATGTCCCTGGGTTGACAAATTAAATGTATTAGGTGGTAAATCTAGACGATTAACTTTGATTTCTTTCATTCATATGAGTGTGAGTAACCTTCATTTTTTTGGTAAGGGAATGAATCAACTACAAGGCTACAAGTTCCTCATCCAAAAAGCTACAAACATAGTTGTTGAAAGGGTGTGAATGCCTTTAACCTCATGCAGTGATTATTCCTTCACATTAATAGGTTAAATTTGGTATTCAAGGTAATTATTATGACCAATCTATATTAATATCGATTAATGGTTGTGAGTGCATTGAAGTGGATAAGTAAAGGGTTGGCCCACTCTCACAAGCATATTGATAGATTTAAAAACCACACATCTCCCATATTGTCCCCCTGGGATACCCCTACCAAATGTGTTTTGACCTCTAGTTCAGAGCCCCAATATCTCAATTAAAACCATTCATTCAAGGGAATGTATTTTATCTTCCCCTTCATCCCAAGGTGCCTTGGGTTTCCCTTTTGGTCCACTAAGAAAGACACTTAATAAGTCCCAAAAACCCCTCTGATATGACCTTCTCACATAAGAAACCCTTTGAAGGGTCAATCACACATGAAAATATTGAGTATGGGTCAATCACGAATCCCAACATCTAGCTTCTCATGTAGATTTTTTTTTTCAAAAACCTACAGGAAGCATGGAAATATCAACGATAGTTCGTCGCAAGATAATGAATGTGTTTTATTAAGCGTGGAAATATCAACGAACTTTCGTCGCGAGGCAATGAATAGGTTTTATTAAGCATGGCAATATCGATGCAAGTCTGTCGCACTTTTCCACAGTTTTGCGTCGCACATATAGCATCTGCGTCGTAAATTTTTTCTCTGCCAAACATTTTCGTTGCTATTGCCACGCCTTTTCGTCGCAACTTTCCACACTTTTCCGTTGCACGTATGGCATCTGCGTCATAATTTGTTGGTAAGTTTTTTGCTTTGGCACGGTTTTTTGTCCCTATTGCGACGAAGTTTCGTCGCTATTGCCACGCTTTATAAGGTAAAACTATCTTGAGGAGAATGACACGTGGATGGATTATTTCGTCGTTGTTTCCACGAATAACTGGTTCGTAGATATAGAGATGAAAAAAGTTCCACGAAAAATAGTCTTTGCTTTCGTGGAAAGTGTGACAGATATGTGTGGCAATAACAACAAAAAACCGTGGAAAATTTGGTCATATGTTGTAGAGCGAGAACACTACCAAAGTGTCCTTCAGATCGGACGACTCATGTCCACTTTGGGATTTTGGCCTTCGGGACTTCGGGACTTTGTCCTTCGTGAATTTTCCACTTTGGCCTTCGGGACTTTGGAACTTTTTCCTTTTCAAATTCGGCCCTTCGAGACTTTGGAACTTTTTCCTTCGCAACTTCGGCCCTTCGAGACTTCGGGACATAGGTCATTTGTTGGTGGTGAAACTCCCGAAGTAAATCTCCCGGAGTGGCGTAACTTATTGACGTCACTAGTTGACATGGTACGGGCTGAGTGGCAACCACGTGTCACTCACATTCGTGATTTTCACGTACCTGAATTGTAGATTTCATCTTGACACTTGTCATTATCTGACTATGCCACGTGTCCTTGTTGGCGTGGTCTGCTGACATAGATATCCCGATGTGGAACATATTCATCTTCTTGATCTAACAATCAGAATACTATCTGAAATGTATCTTAGATTGACGACTGAGAGTGACTTCATAATTCAACTTACTCCCTCTTTTTCCGAAGTCCTCACCAGTGAAATCTTCCAGTCCAGATCAATGGTCTACAACTCTCCAACTAGTGAACGGATAAGATTTATCCGGATTACTTTTATCTGGAGTCATGGATCTAATGCCACGTATCCTTTTGGATCTGACGGTCCATAATTTCTCTGCACTTCACGAAGTTTGAACTTATCTCCTTGCAATTTCTCTGAATCGTTAATCCACAAATTTGTTTATCTGTTGCCACGTCCCTGTCTTCCAACCAACGTCTAGGATCTATTCGTAGCTTCAGACTTCGTAAATTCAATGCTCTCCTGCATTCTTCTTTTCTTATCCTATCCTTGCACTTTAAAGTGACCCAACAGTCGAGAATGTTTCTCAAAGTAGATCAATGATAAAGTATTATTGTGGGGTCCTCAACTAGCACAAATTTTAAGACTATCGTCGAGTTCCACAATGGAAACTGCTTATTGGTAGTGGAATTGATTCCAACCGTAGATCTATTGCCAAGTGACCATCAAAGGTTAATGTGGATTGCGGAACCACAACTTGCGAGTGGTTTAATTTGTCACCCAAACTCTGTAATTGAATTTGTGCGATTGTTGTTGAGTCAACCACAATCGTCGATCTTTGAATCTATAAGATCTGACGGTTCTGACTAATTGCGGGATTGGAAATAACGTGTTGTTTAATTCTCCTTTCTCTCTCCGCAATCTATCCTTGTCATTGATCTGGTGCTTGCATATCTGATGGTTACAACTTGATCTGATCATTGACCAATCCTCCAACGGTCCTTAAGCCTATGGTCACTCACATGACCAACATCCATTATATGAGACAATCAACACCGTCAATTTCTTGATTAGACATTTGTTGAGGCTTCTCACCTTTTCATGTGAATCGATTGACTTCTCAGTCTTTCCATCGATCCCGACAACATTTCTACAATGTGCTCTTCCTTCTAAGATTTGATCTTCATTCACTAACTGTTGTATTGTTGACATCAATGACAATTTTGTTAAGCCCTAATGTTGGATCATTACCCCTTAATTGGGGCATATTATATTAGTAATGTTATTTTATTTATGTCGGTTTTAGGCCATTAGTTGTAATTATTCCTCCTAGT
>SNQJ01S0149062.1:44418-55202 GCA_010110895.2 Picea sitchensis
CTTGTACTTGAACATTTAAGTGGGGTAAAAGGAGGTTGCCCCCTCGAAGAGGCTTATTATCTGAAATTATCTCTGTTTCAAGGCGTTGAGTACTTTTCCTGAGGTTTTTCCATGCTATATTGATGTTTGGTTCTTAACAAATTTCATCTATGATAACTCAACAATGACAATTCATCATAACAACTTATCATCACATCATAATGACATCGACTGTTGACATCAATGACAACATATCAATGACAATATGTCCAATAGGATAAACATGTAACTTGGGAGTGCAAGTTTCAATGTGTGGCATCAAACTAAAGAAGGGAAATGTTACTTGTGATATATGAATCCTTTGGCATTTGCAACATTCTATTTTCAAAACTCATTTAGAGTGGTCTAAGAATTTATCTGCAATTGGTACTTGAGAGCTTGCACAATGGAATTGTTAGGATATTGACACACTAAGTTTCAATGGTTCAAAAGAAAAAGGAAAGGAAAAAACACTAATATAATCAAAAGAAAATAATTTTTTCTATAAAATGTATTTTTAATTTATTGTAAAACTAATGTAAAGAAATATATAAGAATATTAAGGAGAAATAACCGATGGATATTGCTAGAAGGTGGTAACTATTTGAGTCCAAACTATGTAACAAGATCAGAGAGAGATAAGACATAGATATGGTTGGGTTGTGGTAATCCAGTTGACACAACAATAATTATAAATCGAGTAGTGTCATTTGATCATGAGGATAGGAATCATGACCAATGATTATGGTACAATTTTATGGGTTGTTTTGTAATAAATTTACAAATTTAGTTTTTTGAGGAATTGGGTATGACTTCAAACTCCCCTCCTTCCTTTGTCATTTGTTGAGACCCACTTGCAACTAGCCATGTGCCCCTTTACGTAGTCTACATTCTTTAATAGTCCATATCGTAACCCTATACCCTATGATAATTTTACCTTGTGAAGTCTAATCAATTGCCAACCAATATTCATGCAGATTGAGCCAAGTGAAGAAAAAAATAGTGTTGTTAATATAGTACCTTGGCACCTTGATCGAGAAAGAAAGATAACATTTTGGAGAGAAATTAATTCATTCCACTATGTCGTTGTCTTTCCGAAAGAATATCAATCTCCCTTTCTGATTCACCTCCACTCATTTTAGGGACATTGTTTCATTTCCTCTTGAGAGGTTTATACTTCAAGTCTTTTTCATCTTCAACACCCCCACATTCATTGGAAATAAATTTTGACATTTGTTGGGCTTCTATAGCCCCAATTTTGTGGTGTAGGCAACAAACTCTCTCATTAATATTGCTATCGATATAGTCTAGATAATTTGGCTTTCCTTCATTGAAATTGGAACTATGTATGATTCGGTTTCATAAGTGAAACACTGACTATAAGAGTGCTATGAATGACTATAGGATTATAATATTTTGACATGATAACAAATATTTTAGCTCCCTCCACTTAGATGTCACTCCCTTCCCAAAAATACTTGCCATACATTTTTTAATATCGATTTCCCTCAAGAAACTCCACTATAGATAGTGAATTCATATTGGTGGAAGACATGATGTGCCCATTAAATGCATTAGTTTTCATCAACAACACATTGATCTATGGAAATCCATTGATCTCTAGATTTTTGTTTCATGTTTTCAACCCATTCAACCAATTGTTTCATTGGTTTAAATCTTAAACACAACTTTGTTATTATTAATAACATATTTTTTTTATTGTAGTTTCATATTAAGTAACCACATTTTTTCCATAGACAACTTCATGGTGTGTATGGTTCTCATCTAAAATTGCCTTCAAAAATGAAGAAAAACAATTGAATCCTTCATTCACCATACAGAATAGGATAAACTTCTAGCAAACATATCCACTTTTTAGGCAAAAAATGGAGTTGAATCCAACTAGATTTCTAAGTGTAGCCTAAGTTTCACAGGATCGTAGTTTCATGCATTTCAAAACCTTGTTCCTTAGGGTTTTCCACAATTTTAAACCATCCTAGTTGCTCAAAAAATCAATTAGAGTTCCAGATTGACCAAAAATTTAAGTTATTAGGTGGAAATATTTGATGAGAGAGGAATGCTACATTAATAGACTAGTCCTTCAACATATAGGTTATCAAACTCCAACATAACAATACTAATTATTTCAACTTGTTAATATTTTATCATTTTGGCAACCAGAGCATCAAGAATGCAGTGGATATAAATCCAAGCCCTATCTTTACATTTGTAGTGCTAAGATGTAAGTGCGTGAGAGAGTGAATTATTGTAGAAGGAAGTAAGATAAAAAATAATAGGATTTGTGTAAAATAAATGTGGAACTAGAAACCCACAAGATGATGATGATAATGATGATGATGGAATCCCTACATTTGGTAGAGAAACCAATATCTTTTACCATATTCATCAGTTGTCTGTCTGCAAATGCACCATCATTAACCAAGTCTCCAACCATGATTGTGTTGCTACAATTCTTTACCCATTGAACCCATCAAAATGTGGAAAACACCCTAAGGCATCTTTCATATTTCCTCAAATCATTTTTCTCTACTTGTGGCATCTTTTCATTTGATATATATCCCATTACCTTTTTTCTTTCTGTGAAAAAAACTATAACTTTTATTCCCAAGTATAAAAGTTACAATCCTTAGGTTCTACAATGCATCACCATAAAAAAAAATGTTGAAATACTCTTATCTTCATTGAGCTCCTTCCTCGTAGAGAGGTCTAAAAATGACCAAAAATACTCAAAAAAGGAAAAGACTAAGCATATTGACCAAGAAACTAAATTTATATACAAATCATAGAGTGAATAATCCGGTTTCACTGTGAGAGCTCAACCTCACATTAGTGAAATCCTTCATAGATAACATGTTATCATTCAAATTAATGGCATCTTTAGACAATCGATCAACATCAAAATTGTTTTCCCTAAATATATGATTGAAGGTGATATACTAAAAAGTAGCAAACACATCTTTTAAGATCATCCTAATATTTTGTTGCTCCATCATTTCAAGAATCCGAACATTGTTCATCCAATCAATGGCCAGTTGAGAGTGCACGAAGACTTGGAGAGTGCCTACATTACGATTTTTTTCGAAGAAGTTCTATAAGTGCCTAAAACTCACCACAAATATTTGTACCAACACCCATATGCCCACTACTAGTAACATAATTGGATTTCGAGAATAACGAATAAACCCAAGACCGCATATCCTATGTTCTCCTTGACAAGCTCCATCAAAATAACCCCATTGCTTGGATTTGTCAATTGACACAGGAACTAATAGCCTAGCCTTCTGGACCTTAGGCTTCAAATTATAATGATTATAGAGTGATATGGACTGTTGAGCAACCTTGAAGGGGGTGGAAGTATTATCTTCAAATAGTCATGTGTTCCTAACCAGCCAAATACCCCAAGACACCAGAATAGGTAGAACACGAAAAGGTTTCAATCTTGAGTTTGAGAAAACTTCTCGAATCTCTATCTCCCATTTCCTGTACATATAGAAATTTAATTTTGTTTTGTTGGTATTTAGATCATACACAATGAGAGAATACTAGATATCTCGTCGTCCTCTAAGTCATATGCCTTTGAAACAAAATTACTTGTAGAAACACCTTCTCACTCTCTCTTGGATCACATGTTAAAACAATAGTGAAAAAAAATAAAATTAAGTTTTCCATGAGGGTTAAATGATTAACGATGTAATGGGCATAACCACATTTTCCATCCAATTGGAATACTTAAAAGACTAGTCTATTCAACTAAATTAAGCTAATATTTAAATGAAATCATGATCTAACTAACAACCAAAGGTGAATAATTTAAAATTTTAAGTGAGATTATGGCCTCTCAATTGAATAATCTTAGACGCAACAATCATCTTTTCAATTGACTTTTACCTATAAGAAGTTTAATGATATATGATTGAAAATGACATTTATAGAATTTTTATATTAAATTTTTCATCTGGTAAATTTTTTCTAGCCTTCATATCACCAAATTAGTGTATGAGAACCCCTTGTTTGTGGGACAAGGGGCCCCCTTCACCCAATGATTTGACGGATAAAGTCTACGAAGGTATACATACCCTACCCCCCTCTGGATTTGAACTTGTGACCTCTTAGGAGGAAACATGTGTTCTTAACCATCAGGCCCACTTAGGCTGTATATAGAAAGAAATTTATAAGAAACGATGACATGTATATAGAAAGAAATCACCAAAGATAATTTATCAAGGTTGTTGAGGCATGTCATCGAATAGACTTGCATGATTTTCATCATCAACAAAGCTGACAAATCCTTCAAATACATCAAAAATTATAAACCCAACAACCTCTATAGTGTGATCAAGTTAAACTTTTATGTTTCTTGCAACAAGATGCAAGGGAGTGGCACATCCTCTAGATGCCTCAAAACCAAGAAACCCAACAACCTCTATAATGTGATCAAGATACACTTTTACGTTGATTGCAATAGGATGTAGGGAAGTAGACACATAGCACTATTGCACAAGAAACAATTGTGGAAGTTGAGGAGTTGAACATTGACAAGCACTAAGCACCCTCTAGCAGATTCATAAATGTTGGGACAGAGTGCATAGAGACATTGGATCTACTTTTATTTGTGTTGATAATAGATTAATATAGTCATGGTATGAACAACTAACTCTATCATGCACATCATTCCATAAATAATAATAGTTCATACACCCACAAACATATTCCATCTTTACATGTTCAACTTAAAAAAAAATTGTTGCTTTAAGATATTTAATCTCAATTTTCAACTCCCACCTACAATATTTGTTTGAAGAAGATATTTTTTCCAATACAAAATTCGCTCAAAATTATATTAGAGTATATTTTTTTTTACATCTTCAAAGATCCTTAAAAAAAAATATCATTCAGTTCCATCTCGATACTAAAAGATCCAACAACTATCCACAAAAAAGTTTCTTACAAACCACATAGGGCCTAATGACATAAACCAACAAGATAATGTTTATCTCTTCATAATAACAAAACAAACTCGAAAGTTCCCGCTACCAGCGGAATGGTAATCTTGTTTCACTTCAACTTCAAGAAATTTCAAAGAGATTTATATGGGTAATTGGGCCTCCAGCCCCTCCTACCCATTGGAAAAAGGTTAATCTGCCCTCCGGTTCCAAGAGAGATTTTTTAGATAAAACATCTGCCTCCTTATTGAATTCCCTGTAAATATGATGAAAGCTAATTCCTTGAAATATGGTCATCAAATCCATTGTTCTATGCTTCCATCCTTCGATGTCAACTTCCTGTAGGTTATCTTATGATTTAGCCAATCAATAACTACCTTGGAGTCCCCCAGAACCTATATATTTTGAATAGACAACATATTGGCAAGTGCGAGAGTAGCTCAAACTTCCATAAGCTCATCTTTTGTGTTGGTTCCTTCCCCACAGTTGATGTACCATCTATATACAGTAGACTCTGGAAATTTGATGACGCCACCAGCTCCACATTGCTTGCCACCTGATATAGTCGCACCATCAAAACAAGAAATAGTAAATCCTTATTTCTGTGTGATCGAGAAAACTCTTAGGGAGAAAGGTATATGTGATTGGGGTATCCATTTGTGAGATCCAAGTATCTTATAAATCACTGCAGAAACTGAAGGTGATCTCTCATAAAATATGACTTTGTTTCTCTCAAGCCAGATGTACCAACAGGTAAGTGTAGCCAAACTTTTTGACACTGATTTGTCCTTGGTCCAAGTAGAAAAACAATCATTTAGTGTGGCTCCTTCCCATGTTCTTTTTATCTGAATAAGAAGTGTTGATATAGCCCAAACTGTCTTTACGAAGGAACAATGAATGAATATATAGTTAATATCTTCAGAATCGTGTTTGCAGAGATAGCAGAACCCAAGTCCCTCCCATCCTTTTTTTTGAAGAGCGTCCCATGTCAAAATATTTTTTTCCGTTGCCATCCAAATAAACAATTTTATCTTTAACTGAATGTTCCATTTCCATATATTAACCTTCCATCCATGCTAAATCGGATAATCCATAATATATATAAGAGCAGAGTAAATATTTTTAACTGTAATGTTCCCGGAAGATTCCCCCCCGGTCCATAAAAGTGTGTCGTTTGTATCATGGAGTGTGATACCAGTGCCTAAAAGTGCTCTGTGATATAGGTCCCATTCGGTTGCTAACAATCCCGCTAAGACCAGCTCCTCACTGCTAAACCAATTCTCAGATAATGAAACAGGATTTCGGGATATTGTCACTTGTGCTAGTACAGTAATCCTCTTATGTTTTAAATGTGCAATCATCGCATCCGATAGGATGGATCTGTCACCTAGGCCTAAGATCCGATCTCTGCCAATGGAAATAAGATGTCCCGACCTTGGACACCAGCTTTGCCAGTGGGTAATCACATGAACTGATCTTGTAATACTATTCCAAATCTTAGACGTTGATAGTTGCTTGTGGGAGGAATGTCTAAACCATTGATAATTGTTGTGTTGTGTAAATATTTATCCAATAAAACCTTATGCCAAATATCGTCATGGGTCAATACTCTCCAAAGAGTATTTACCATTAATGTTGTATTAAAAAGAGGGAGGTTCCTAAGACCCCAATTGCCACATTTCTTTGGTCTAGAAAGAATGTCCCATCTGCATAAGTGAAACTGTTGTGTAGTCTTATGATCGCTTCAGAGGAAATTGAACATCAATTTTAGTATCTTATTCAAAATAGAGCGTAGTATGGTCTCCAAAGACATCCAATTAACAAGTTGGCTCTTCAGTACTGACTTTACTAAGACAAATATACCACCTAATGAAAACCACTTGTTGCACCACAAACCGATCTTCTTTTCCATTTTTGTTACTAACCAATTCCAGTCTTCTGTCTTATATGCCCCCGTCTTTAGGAAGTAGCCCAGATATTTGAAACCGATTGAGAGCTCGGTAAAGGAATATTGAAGAATCTCTTTAAAAGGTGCAAGTTCAACATCGGATAGGCCTTCAAAATGTACAATAGTTTTTTTATTTTTATCCTGATGCTTTACAGAATAACTGGAGAATTTTGTCGATTTCCATCCATTCTTTTAATGTAGCCTTAGTCATAATAAGGACATCGTCCACAAATAGTAAATGAGGTATTTTGATCATTATGAACACCTTTATACATAATAGATTACCTTCGTCAATGCTACTCTTCATTAACATACTGAACCATTCCATAACCAGAATAAAAAGTAATGGTGATAATGGGAAACCTTGGCGCAAACCTCTACCACTTCTGAAGAATTTTGTCTTCTCGACATTGAGTAATACAACAAATGAAGAAGAAATAACACAACGCATGATCCAGTGTGTCATTTGGATTCTAAAACCCACTTTTCATAATGTCATCCTTAAATGATCCCAATCAATGCAGTCATAAGCCTTCGCCAGGTCCAATTTCAATACCAGTGACTTGAATTTATTTTTTCTTTATGCTATGTAGACTCTCGTGTGCAGCATCTTGAATCATTCAAATCCCTGTAAAAACCCCAATTGTTCAGCAGAGAGTGACCTAGAAAGGATCGGCTTTATCTGATTTGCAATGATTTTTTATATCACTTTATAACAAAGGTTACACAAGGAAATCGAACAGAAATAATCAAAAGTAACTGGTTTATTTGTCTTCGGTATAAGAGTCAGAAAGGTTGAGTTTAGACTCCCAACAATGGAGCCTTTTCGTCTCGAATCATCAACCATCTCAAGGAGATCCTCCCCAACTAAGTCAAAAAGAAGATGAAGAATTCAGCCGTCCGTCGTTACAGCAAGGTAGTTGAGCCCTAAAAATCTGTGAAATTCCGTCTCGGTCGTTGCCCAAGCTGTGAATTTCGCTGCGATCGTCAATGATCGCGGTGGACTGCGTGAAATTCTGGTGGAATAAGATGGAGGAAACGGAGGACGACCAAACGCAGGAGTCGTTGTGTACCGACGACGCAAAACGATCCCATCGCCATCTCCGTCAGAATCACCAGAACTCGACGCGTGCTGGGCTTGGAAGGGACGAACAGTCGAGTTAACTCGTAAATAGTCAGGTATTCCTTTGTCGTTTTTCATGATTTATGATATTTTAAATGTAATATCTTATATTCGTTTTTCTTTTTAATAAATATTATGTAATATTATACTGGTTTCTCTCTTTAATAAATATTATGTAATATATTATACTGGTATATAACTTATAGAAAATAATAAATAATAAATGTTTAAAGCATTTCAATTCAATCATATATATTTACATAAAATTCTCTGCCAGAGTGAAATGACATATATTTATGGTATTTGCGTTGTTGAGCCGCGGGCTGGTAAAAGTATTTAAAAAGTTGGAAACCTCTGGAGGTGTACCATGGCCTTAAATACTGCTACTTAATTTGCCCCTTTATCTTAAACTTGAACTCTTAAAATGACTTGTTTGATCAATCTTGATAAAGACAAATAAATTCCAATCAAGTAGAAAAATTGGCAGGTTACTCCAATAAAATAGTTTTTCACAATAAAATAAACTTTCGTTTTTAAGGACAATTATTCTATCGTGGGACCCACTTGGTGTGACATTATTTATCGTACAAACTAAAGTCAATGTCGTTTTGCATAATGGAAATAAATGTCAAAATTGGCATTAATCCAGGACGAAAGCTGATTGTGCCCGGGGACATTTGTATAATAACAAATAAATGTGAAAATTGATCAATTATTAAATTTTTTAATTTGACGGGTTTGAAGAATAGTCCATATAAATATATTTTAATTTTTTATTTATTAAATAAAAATGATTAATTTAATTTTAAGAGTTGGTTTATTTTGTTTAATGATGATGATGATGATTAAGGTCCACTAAGACACAATTGGTTTATCGCACCTTAAGAGGGTAAGTGATTACTTGTGATTCTTTAGAATTTTGTTTTTGTGCTAAAAAAACATTAAGAGAAGCTTTCCAAGATCACCATACTTTTGTTGAGTTAAGAGGTTAGGAAAGTTGGTAGTGTGATCAATATTTTGAAAATAAGATCTAATATTGGTACAGGCTGGACAATCTAAGAGAAAGTGTTTTTCATCTTCAACCTTCTTAGTATCACAAAAGTGACACACTATTTTTAATTTTGTATTTATTAAATAAAAATGATTTAATTTAATTTTAAGAATTGGTTTATTTTTTCAACACATTTTCTAGATATCAAAAAATTTAATTATATATATATATATGATGATGATGATGATGACCACTAAGATATTAATCATTAATCATCATATATATAATAATAATAATAATAATTAAAAATTTAATGGTTTTAATGGTTAAGAATATGTGTTTATTCTCTGTAGGTCATAAGTTCAAATTAAAAGTAGGGTAGGATGCTCTATAGACTTTAACAATCAAATTCATGCATTTAAGGGGCTCCCTTGTCCCACAAACAAGAGTAGATTATTATTAAATATGTGATATTCTTAATGTGAAGTGTCTAATCAATGCAAATCCATTTTAATTTTGAATTTATAAAACATATAGAGATCAAATTAAAGTATAAATATTTTAATGTACAAAACATAATAAAAAGAGTTTTTAACTTTAAGAATTTGATTATTCTTTATGTTTAATAAATTCAAGATTAAGATGAATTTAAGTTAATTATTTTAATATTTTTTTTTAATAAAAAAATCTCTCAATCTAAACTAATTATAAACTAATGACCAAAAACACTCTTTACAATAACTCAATTTTAATTAATGCTAGTAGCCATTTAAACAACCATATACTCTTATAGCTTGTCTAAATCAATAACTATGTTCCTAAATTAGTATATTTTGCTAAATTAGTATATTTTGCTAGTGAAACTTATCCCTCACTTAATACCAAAGTTGATAGAACTTCGTTAGGTTTTCTAAAAAGAATGGAATCTTTCCACTCACCTCATCCACTCTCAAGATTTCATTGAAATGAAAGCTATGTATTCTAACTATCCACCAACAACATTAAAAGAGTGAGGGGTTGGGATATAGTACATGGTAAAAGAAGAAAATGCAACGTTCTCGTATGCCTCCCTTTTTTGAAATTCTTGATAAGGGGTTGGGATATAGTACATGGTAAATAAGAAAATGCAAGGTTCTCGTATGCCTCCTTTTTTGAAATTCTTGATACAACCAAAATTCTATGGCAAATGCCTTCAATCATTTATGTCAAAACCTTTTGATCCATATACATTGCAAAAATTAATGTGAAAGAAACCATTAATACCGTAAAGAACGATTAGTTCACAAGGCAAATCTCTAAGATAAAACTCAAGAGATGTTTATATATATATATATATATATGTGTGTGGGGGGAGTAGAAAAAATAAACGTATTATCTTATTGAGGTTATTTAAGGATAGATTTTGAATTTGGTATTTGTGGTATTAAATTTTTGGAGCTTGTTTGAGTGTTTAAACTAATGTTGTTAAGGTCATAATTTAGGGAAAATGTATTACATGTTTTCCTTGTTGTAGATTTCATTGAGATATTTTGAATGAGTTAAAGAAGATTGAAAAGATAGTTTGTATGTGAAAGTTTTGCTCTCATCGATTACACAGTGACTTCACCCATTACATTACCACATGGGAGCGTAATGTGCTCTTATTCATCTCATATGTGGAGCTATCCATGTGGAGATTTGAAGAAGATTCATGAGGATCCAAAACCCTAACCATAATCAGAATTAGGGGATCCAAAATGG